>JADBJO010000254.1:552500-580000 GCA_016801955.1 Conus betulinus | reverse complement strand
ATCTAGTTACGTGTAATGCAGTCTATACATTGGATGAACGGAGACTGGCTGGATGATCACGGTCGAGTCACCTGGTTAAATTCTGAACAAGCATTCGATGATAAAAACTGTGAGAGGCTCTAAACTAGCAAGCACACGTACGGCAGAGCACTTTTACTTCCGCCCAAATCGAAGGATCGTGGGTCCGCCCCATTGGGAATATCATTACATGTCTTCGTCGTCTTCTTCTTCCATTAATATTCAGCGGTCATAACTTTGACCATTACTAACATTTTTGGCGAAGTGCAAGTGTGTGCTCTTAGTCGAATTTCGTACTCATAGTCCTTATCCGAATGCCATTAATAAAAAAAAAAAAAAAAAAAAAAAAAAAAAAAAAGAGTTAAAGACCTGAAGGGGGGGGGGGGGGGGGGGGGGGGGGGGGGGGGACGGAAGGGGGGGGGGGGGGGGGTCTACTGTGCCTGGAGGGCCCTCAATGCCCTCAAGCAGAAGGCGGTGTAGAAGGGGGCCTCGACGACATCAGCTGGGAGGGAGTTCCAGTCGAAACGGTCCTCGGAAGGAAAGAATACTTCCTGCAGTCAGTACGGCATTGGATTCTTTGCAGCTGTTGGTTGAGGTTGCTGCGACGACCACTTCGAGGCTGCCGCTTAAGGTCGGTGCAGGAGACGCAAGCTTGATCGCTAAGGATCTTGTGGAGCATTGCGAGTCTGGCGCAGCGACGCCAGTTGTTGGAGCGCAGGCTATTCGAGTAGTGTCAGCATGTCTGTAACATAGAAGTGTTGCGGTAGCAGTTGGTGACGAATCTGGCTGCCCTTCGCTGGACCTTCTCAAGGGTTGTGATGAGCTTTGTCAGAGTTTGGATCACATACAGTGCAGGCATACTTCACAATTGGACGAACCATTGCTTTGTAGGCCAGCTCTTTGGTATGGCTGGAGCACACCTTCAAGTTCCTTCTCAAGAAGCCCCCGGCGTCTTGTTGGCCTTAGCACCGATGTTCTCGATGTGCTGAGTGAAGTCCAGCTTAGTCTCCAGCATGACCTCGAGGTGCTTTGTGGGGGGTGACTCTCTCCAGTGTCTGGCCATGGAGGGTGTAGTTGGAGAGAAGAGGAGAATGACTTCTGGTGAAGGGCAGCACACTGCACTTGTCTGGGTGGATGACCATGTCCCATTCTCTCTTCCATTGTTCCAGGCGTTGGAGGTCCTCCTGAAGCTTGGCTGGGTCTTTTGCGCAGGTGATAAACCTGTAGACTGCTGTGTCATCTTCAAAAAGTTTTGATGGAGAGGAAATCTTGGAGGGAAGGTCGTTTATTTAACACAGGAAAAGGCAGGGTCCCAGGACGGGAACCCTGGGGGGCGCCGGACTTCACGTCGACATAGCTGGATCGGGCACCATCAACCACGACGGACTGCGTGCGGCCGCTGAGGAAATTTGCAATGAAGCGGTTGGTGTTCCCTCGTATGCCGTAGTGGTGAGTTTGTGGCAGAGCAGGCTATGGTTGACACGGTCGAATGCCTTAAAGGCACCACGACCTCTGTTGTAGTAGCGCGTTCCATGGCTGCGGAGACTTCTTCGATGAACTCGAGTAGCTGGGTCTCGCATGAACGGTGTTTACGGAAGCCGAGCTGTTGGCTGGACAAGATGTTCTTGATTCGAGGTGGTTCATGATGGCACCCACTAAAATGTGTTCCAGAAGTTTAGAGCAGATACAAGAGAGGGAGATGGGGCGGTAGTTGGAGGGCTTATAGTGCTCACCCTTCTTAAAGACAGGGGCAACTGTGGCTTCTTTCCAGTCAGAGGGGACTTGTCCGGAGTGGAAAGACGAGGAGTAAATAGTGGTTAGGATGGGGGCCACTTCCTTAGTTCTTTGAGGACGCGGGGTGTGAGACCGTCCAGCCCTGTAGCTTTGTGGGGGTTGAGGTTTGCCAAAAATTTCTCGACACCATGAACGCTGATGGAAATCTCGTCCATGGCTGGGTAGTCGTCAGGGGAGTCAGGCATTGTACACTTCGTCCTGAACTCCGCTTCCGAGTACGCTGTTCCCTCGCTGAATGCCTGAAGAACTGAGCGTTTAACTCTTCAGCTTTGAGTTTGGGTCAGTGATGAGTTTTCCGTTGAATTTGAGAGCTGCAACACCAGTACTGCTCGAGTGTTGGCGTTTTTGATGTAAGTAAACAGCTTTTTGGTGAGGTTTAGAGTCGCCTTGAGAGTCGCCTTGAGGTTAGAGTCGCCTTGAGGTTTGGAGTCGCTTTCGGAAGTGGAGGGGGGTTGGGGGAAGATGTTCTCCTGGTATCGCCAGTATAACCGGCGCATTTCTGTTTGGATTTTTTCTATTCAGGCTCTTGATTTCTTCGTCTTGTTCAAGGTTGCCAGATTTTTTCCATGTTTTATAAAGTCTGTCTCTTTATTTCATAGGTGGTCCACGGGTATGATTTCAGTCGAGGTGTTTTGGTGGGTATGTGCTTCTTCATGCTGTCCAGGAGTGCCAACTTGAAGCACTGCCAGGTCTTCTATAGGCGTGTCGTCAGTCTCCCCGAATTCAGCCTGGAGATCAAGCATGTCCTGTTTCATTGCCTCCCAGCTGGCTCGTTGGTAGAGGAGGATGGGACGGACTATATTCTTCAGGGTCTCGGGCCGCGCGGTGTATTCGAAGTACACGATGCGGTGGTCAGAGAGGTCAGGTATCACCTCAACTCGTGGAATCGGTGATGGACAATTGGTAAACACGATATCCAGGGTGTGTTGCCTGGTCTGGTGGGTTCTTTCATTACTTGTTCCATGCCAGTGTCGCCTAAGAGGTCAACAAGTCTTCAGAGGGGTTGAAATAGGGGGTGACAGGGCTAGGGTTTAAAACAGATGAGGAAATAAGCAGGATAGTAGCCAGGAGATAATCTGGTGGAAACAGATCATCGTGAACGTCTCAGCATGAAGAGGATGCAAAGGAAGAAGGATGAAGGATGAATGGTGAGCTGGAGGCCGCCATCTTGGAAACTCAGTGTGGGGGTTTCAAAAAGTAAAAAACTAGCCGAATTTTGAACAATTTTGAATAGAAATCGAAACACAACGGGTCTCACCGTAATCTAGATATTAGTGGACTATTGTAAGGCACTTCTGCGACACTTTTTGATTGTTCACCAAGTATTGTTAATGGCAGTTCTCAATAAATGAATTACTGATTGAGTGTGAAATTGTAAAGGATTTTGTGTGGCACAAGCACAAGGTGCTTTAAAGATTTGACCAGTCGGTATTATCCCAGTCGAGAACATGAGAACGACACACTTCACAAGTCTAGCTAGGGACTGGGAAGTTAATGAAACCAGTTCCCTTCGAGGAAATGACTGTATAGTCACGACCATCTCAGAATCTGTGTGACCGAACAAAACCATTAAGTTCATGGAATAATTTATTCAGTTTATTAGTTATTTGGTTTACTACCATTCCAGACACATAATCGTGTTGAAGCGTTTGGATCGCTATTCCAAATCTATCGATACAGTCAGTTCCAGTCACGTTTTTCGTTTGATTTGTTTTCACTTCCTCTGTGTCTGTCTGGAGGCGCTGTTCCCCCCACCCCTATTTCATACACCTATGTGAATTTATGGCCACTCCCCCACCCCCCCAATTTCATACACCCATGTGAATTTACGGCCACTCCCTCCCACCCCTATTTCATACACCCATGTGAATTTATGGTCGCTCCCCCACCCCCATTTCATACACCCATGTGAATTTATGGCCATTCCCCCCCCCCCCCCCCCCCCCATTTCATACACCCCATGTGAATTTATGGCCATTCCCCCCACCCCTATTTCATACACCCATGTGAATTTCCCCCCACCCCTATTTCATACACCCATGTGAATTTATGGTCATTCCCCCCACCCCTATTTCATACACCCATGTGAATTTCCCCCCACCCCTATTTCATACACCCATGTGAATTTATGGCCATTCCCCCCACCCCTATTTCATACACCCATGTGAATTTATGGTCGCTCCCCCACCCCATTTCATACACCCATGTGAATTTATGGTCGCTCCCCCACCCCTATTTCACAGACCCATTTGAATTTATGGCCACTCCCCCCATCCCTATTTCATAGACCTATGTGAATTTATGGCCATTCCCCCCCACCCCCATTTCATACACCCCATGTGAATTTATGGCCGCTCCCCCCACCCCTATTTCATACACCCACGTGAATTTATGGCGGTCTGCTATATTTCGACACTTACGTGAAATGGCGGTCTCTCTCTTTCGTGGTTCTCTCTCTTTCGTGTACACACACGTGCATGCACAATGTTTATTCCTGGGCATGCAACTCGAAGACTATGAACGATCTTTATTGCAGTAATGAAAAAAAAAATCAGTTCACACTCATATACAACAAGCACATGCACACACATACGCATATTTTCTTCTAGGGCCTGTAACTCCTCAAGCTCGGACAATCTTTACTCTCCCCTTGATCAACACAAGTAGTATTCAAGGCTGTTCAAAAGACAACGTCTTTTGAACTGCCTGCTTTCAAAATGCCTCTACATAACTTTTGAGCTACTTTCAGCAATATGCATATTGTAATACCAATATGTGTAAACGAGTGTCGCTTGTAAAGCGCTTAGAGCTTGGACTCTAGCCGAGAATAGGCGCTATATAAGTATTCATTATTATTATTATTATGTGATGCCCCACGATAATTAAAACACACACAAAAATGATGCAGGTGACATGCACCTGAAGATGACATGCTTGGCAGACCTCGCTCTGTCCATGACTACACATTTGCACTCTTCAGTTGCTGTGAAATCATGCCACTGTCAAAAGGTCTGCGCAGCACTTTGGGCAATGCGTAGATCAGGCTTCGTCTAGGTTTTGACCAGTTATTTCTTTATTGAGTTGTAAACCTTCACATTGTGGCCTCATGGGTTTGCAGGCGCGGTGTAGCTTACATGGACTAGCGACACATCCTTGATGATGCTGAAACTGTGATAAATGAAATCCCAAGGCTCCTCAAGCCAAATCTTTCCACTGTCTTCATACAAAAAAAAATACATTTGAAATCACATCTTAACTCTTTTCACAAAATCAAAACAGCTCAAGCACCACACAATCCTTAGTAAAAAATCTCAGTGGCTTCCACATGAATTCTTGAAATGTGAAGAAATGCCAAATAGAAATAAGCTGCATTGTTTAAAAAGTTTCAGAGATTAGAGCCTAGAAATATACCTACTGCACACAAATACACATATTGAAGATGACCTTGGAGAAGAAAATAATGTTATTTTGGTAATCACAACTTTTCCCTGTGGAAGAAAAAGTATAGAATGTCAAATAACTGAATGTTTGAACATATGAAAGAATACACTCACCTACTGGAATGAAATGATGGTTGTCTTGGTCATTTTTAACTGACTTAAGTGAAGTTCATTATCTTTTACATATCCTCGTTTTTTGTTGCTTATTTCTTCTTCACCCATAGTTGTCTTAAGCAACCTTTGAGCACATGCTAAAAGGGTTCATGATCTTTTTTTTAGTGTTATGAAATCTGTTTTCTAAGGTCTTGAATCTTCCAGAAGATAATAAGAAACCCATCGCCTCTGAGGAAACTTCTGTGAAAACCCAAATAGCTGCTGCTGGTAAAGAACAACGACCTGTTTTTATTGACAAAAATTAAGGTTTTCTTTTACAGGAATAAGACGATACGAGAATCATCCAAATGTTGGTGTCAAGTTATTTGGCTCTCAAATTCTTTTTCTTCTTTTCCATTTCTTTAACTTGTACTTACAATTTCAAAATTTACTCATCAAATGTTCTTGTAAATTTCTTGAAATGTTCTCAACAAATGTGTATGAACAGTCTGTTTAACACAGTATGAAAGAATGAAGGGAATGGAAGGAAAATGGAGAGAAGCAGAGTGAAGGGAGATAAGATCTTATAAAAAAAAAACATGAGAAGGATACATCATCAAGCTGTAGCAAATGTAACAAAGGATTTTCAGGGACAGTCTCGTTCACCGATTATTCATATATATGTCAAACCTCCACTCCCACCACTCAAAATACAGAATTGTGAAGTGTAAGTTGTATTTAATCATGATTTGTTCGTAAATGCTAAATGTATTTAACTTTGAAATTAGATTCTGAAATCTTATCAGCAAAAATGCAAAAGTCAGAATTTGTTCCATGTGATACAGAAGGGAAAAAAAAGTGTTGCAGAACAATTTGTGCGTAACATTTATGAAAATTTCAATTGTGAAAATGTTTTGAAATGAACTGAGCTCATTTGCTTGCACCTCTCCATCACACACACACACACACACACACACACAGTGACATGTCTATAAAAGTGTAACTATGATTTGTTTTAAATCTCCTCTGAGCTCCAAACGCTGTACAACTCAACAAAACACACAAGTAATTCATACTTCTTCAGCTTCTATCAGATTGGCAGAGCATCATCTTCAAAAATTATTCAGAGCCTTCAAACTAATTATAGGCACCACAAAATTCTATGCATATTTCACAAGGTAACTTGTCCGTCAGTATTTAATGTGTTACAAAAAAAAAAAAGAAAAAAAAAAATCAAGGATATTTACGCAGATATGCATGTGCATGCGACCTCACTGTTATCTTGCCAATCTGTACTTGACAATAATGAACTTTAATGCTCCTGCAAGCTGTCTATGTTAATATATGCCAGTTACTGCATTTGCAAGCACTGAGATAAGAGCATTACATCAAGGAACAGTTTTCAGAAATTAAGTTCAGAGTATCATATCCAGGCAATACTTTTCCATAATGTTTTCAGTATCACAATAGTGATCCCACATTACTCCACAAACAGCTATAGCATTTTGATTTAATAATTTCTTTTTTTTAAGCTACATGATAACAAAAAATTAACAAGAATTCAGTTGTACCTGCAGAGAGCCAAAGACTGCATTTTCTTATGTGGCAAACAAAAGGAAACAAAAGTACAAAACCAACAACTGGGAAAAAGACATAAGTCTGAACAGCGTATTTCCTTTCTGCCTGTGTAGCATACTTGAATAAAACAGGAACTGCACAACCATAAAGACAAGGGAAATAATCCCCCTGCTGGAGTCTGTATCCAGCAGATCTAACTCCAAGAGGAAAGATGGTTGGTCAGATATAGATAACACAAAAAACCTCTCAACAGTAGACCAGTGTTCTCACTTTTTCTTTCTTTCTTTCTTCTCTTTCTTTTACTTTTCAATCTTCAGGCTCTCTTTTTCTTTGCCTCCAAAAAATTCTATACCATGCTCTCATGTTTCCGTATCCCTATAAAGAGCTAGAAGCTTCTACCTTTCACAGATAGTGAACAATAAGAGTTTCCCCATTGTTCACAACCACCTGTTACCTAGATAGATTTTTTAAAAAAGCAAAGACTTTTCAAAGTGGGATGGCCACCTCTCACATACTGTAGACAACCTCATCCAAGAATCCACATGATCACTTAAAGGGAATTTATTCTCAAGGTGTTGGAAATCATTTCAGTATGATCAGGTGGAGTAGATTCTTCATAAAACAATGTGATCATGGCCCCAGTCAATGTTGTTTGGGTCAATTCTGTCAGTTCTCATGGTCTCTGGCAAGTGTGGCCTGAATTTTGACAACATTCATTTTGTTGATTTATGAACGTTGTCCATCCATGAAATTAAAATCTTCTCCATCTGATTGTTCCTACTGACTCTGTCTGTGCGATGATCATTTGATGCATGGTGCCACTGTTGATATGGTCTTTGAAAATGTCCATGGACTGCCAGCACCATCTCATTTCCTTTGCTGGAATCCTATTTTCTAGTTTTGTTGTAAGCGTTCATGTTTCGCATACCCAAAGGCAGATGGAAATCATCACAGCATAGTGAGAGTCCAAGTTTGACTTTGAGACTGAAGTTTCTGTCCTTCGAACAGTTTCGCCATTGATATCATTGCAGTTCTCCACTGTGTTTTGGGGCTCAAGCCCTGGTCAAATATAACTATTCCAAGATACTTAACCTAAGCTGGAGGTAAGACTGACAGTATCTGAAGCACAGCTGCCACCCTTCTGTTGTCAACATTTAGGATCCAAGGGCTGAATGGGGTGTGGGTGGAATAGGGACAATTTGGTTCTTCACTTCAGGTATTTCCAGTCCTTTCTACCTCAGCTGAGGAATGTGGAGTTGAAAAAGAAAATGTATTTTACACGACATACAAAGGCCAACATTTTTTTCAAACTCCATTTTGGTTTCACTCTGCAATGCTTAATCAGCCCTTTTCAAAAAGTGACCCTGAAACCCCACTTAAAAAAAAAGAAGAAAAAAAACAAAAAAAAAACAAATTCTGGAGATTCATACAAAATGAGGAAGCAATTTCTAAAATTGGGAAAATTCCAGAATTCTGTAGAGTTGGCAGCTATGCTAAGGCCAGTCAGCAACCAGAGATAGTCACATGAATGGAGAAAAAAAGACTGCCAACACAATCAACACAGGAAGGAATAACCATAAGTTTTTTTTCCCTCTTCTTTTAGAACTAGAGTTCCCATGTACATTCAATGTTTGTAGTTTTCATGATGAACAACAATAACAACAAAATCAAAAATTCTGACCATTTCCTACTCAAAGACTTGGATAGTGACACACAATGTACACAAAGTAAATGCTAACTTTTATGATCTGCAGCTATAATAAAGCGTTTCGTATGACCTGACTATTACATACCAGTTATACACATAAACACTGACAACACTGGGGTATGTCGCAGAAATTTTCATCAGTAAAAATGTAAGTCTGTGCCAAATATGAGATATAAATGGCTGCTCGTTCTTCGTTTTCACTGTCTTACATGTTGTTTTGTTCACACCTGAAGAAGACCCAGGAGGTTGAAATGTATGTTTCGTCCTGTAATCTGTTTGTCTGTATTGTCTTGCAGAAATATTATCCTTACTTTTTAAATTTGAAAGTCTGAAGTCAAATCTTTTAAATGCTCAAAAGCTTTTGGGCATGTGTGTGTGCGTGCATGTGTGTGTGTGTCTGTGTCAGCGTGTAATTCTACCTGGTCATCATCAGAACAACTGCATACAGCACAGCTCATAAAACACATTTTCAGTTTTGCATATCATTCTACTGAATGACGTACTCAATTATTCACCACACGAATCTCTCTTGGAAGCAGCTGTAAGAATTGCATATCAAGCTAGCAAAATGGCACATAAAGAATTTATAAATCAAATGTATATATTCAAAGAAAGGCAAGCAGTGTAAAAGGCATAAGTACAGAGCTAGGCCCGAGCAGAATATTTCTTTGAGCAGTAAAAATTAATTGTTCAGCATGTTACTTGTATAAAAAAAATACACTGTACATGCAAAGAAAATAATGCATAATTCACATATGCATGCAAATACTGCAGTTCACTCACATTCAATGTACCCATATGCAGACACTCCACAGTCATGTGTAGTTGCATTACCTCTGTGCGAGTGTGAGCGTGTGTGTGTGTGTGTGTGTGTGTGTGTGTGTGTATGTGTGTGTGTGCGTGTGTGTGTGTGTGTACACAGGCATGCTCAAAAAGCATGAGCATCAGTTTACATAACGATTTTGGAAATTAGCTCTACAAGAACTGGGTGTACACGTAAAAGCAAATTCAAAACAATCAGGCACATTTTTCTTGATCTTAACTAATTGTCAATGGGGAGCAATCTTTATGTTCCTTCTTTGCTGAGAGGTCTAACTAGGCGATTTTCCTAATCAGTAAAACTCCTTGTGTCTTTCTCTCAAACTAAGCACTCCAACATGTTGTGCACTGGTGCAAAGTGAATTCAACCATGGCCAGACTTTCATCTTATAATCATGCACACATAAACGTAAGTATGCAAACCATCAAAACTTTAAGCTTATGTTTCACATATATTCATTCTCTAGAGAAACATTTTCAACATCATATCGAATGAACTGTACTTGAGAAATTACTTGGAATGGAGTGAGATAATTTGATTGATATTTTAGTAAAATTACTATGTGTTAAATTTTGTTCTGTGCTTTACATGACTGTTGAAATGAGAACCCTTCAAGACTATTACTTCCCTGGGATGTTCAGTGTTTCCACCAATTAGCGAAAAAGCTTCTGTAAAGCTGTAATGTCAAAAGTTAGCATGTTAAAAATGAAACAAAACAAAACAAAAAAAACACAGGAGGTTTGTTTTATAAACAGGTATCTATATTTTTAAATTTTCCATTCCACTGTTAAACAGTTCTGCAGAAAGAAAAAAAATCTCTTACGGAAACACAGAGCAGAAATCTGTGTTGTTTATCAATTGCATCTTATGTTGTCTCTACACTATGAACTTACCAGGAGCAGTCTTTGCATTTTTACCTTATCTTCCATATTTCAAAGGATCTGATGAAAAGGTTGAGAACATAGAATGATCAATCACTGGAACAATGAACCACAATAAGATATCTGTCATCCTTCTTTCCACTTGGCTGTGTAAAGGGAAACCAACTAGCACCTACAGTAAAATGGGTAACATTTTGGCCTACAAAAATGGTTTCATAGGCCCAATCAGTATTGTTTGGGGACCATTAAATTTGCTTTACCCAAAATTCAGCTTACCTGAAAAGAAAATTAGGTCCCTAAATGTCAGGACATGTATACAGAACCATGTTCTTCAAACTGAAGGTGAATTAGGTCTGTATTTATGAACAAACGAACATGGGACTATCAACCATTATGGTACAACCAAATTACAGTTTAGAACAAGATAATGTTCTTCTTTGGTTTTAGTAATCAACAATGTCTTCTCTCACCAAAAGAAATCCCATACAACAAATCACAAAAACTAATACCAAGTGAATGGCCTCATCTCTCTAGGAGTCACATGGACTGTAAGCAGAAGGTCTGCACGAACAAACAACACAATTTGTCAGCAACTTCAATTGTGTGTTTCACTTAGCACATTCTGATCACAGAATTAAAATAATCACGCGTAACCCCCCGAAAGAAATAAGTTGTTTTACTCACATGGCGTTCTGGTTTAATCTTTAGCATATGCAGAACTTCAGCCACTCAATATACATTTTTCAATACATATTCCCTAAAATAAAAGACAGTATCGTAAGACAATGACTTAAATATTACATTTGTTCTTATAAAACATCTCTCTCTCTTTTTCTATCTCCATTCGAGTCATGTTCTTCATAGTCCAGCTAACCATGGGAGGCCATAACAGGGCTGCTATGTCCTCAAAGTCAATTCCTTTCACAGTTGTTAATAGGGAAAAAAAAATCCTCTCTCTTACTCTACATCCATGTTTCCTATATTTCTGTCCTAGGGACACCCTGCATCATGACAGATGGGAGGTACTCTGGAGATGACCACCTTTTTATTCTTTTAACATACAGCTCTCACACACTCTTCAGAATACACAAGTCACTCACACACCCAGAAATTAGCCCATATTAATTGCTGACCATGGCAGGAAATCTATGACTAGAGTCAAGCACTGGACTAATCAAGGGAACAGAACATGTTTTGAAAGCATCTGTAGTCTTCTGGCAGAATGGATAATGACAGGCAGGATGGACAGGTTCTTTTTTTTACCCTGAACAGGACATGCAAAGGATTATCATTTCAATTTTTCAAACTGAAAAAAAGACAAGGCTATCAAGGAAACAACAAAAATTGAACCACACCATACAAAATGAAATAAACAGCACCCCTGTACTTGAACTTGTTGAATTGTCACAAATTTTAGCCAGACTGATTCATTTACTAGAAATTATCGTTTTTAGGTAAAGAACATAAAAGTCAACATAAATCAAACACTGATGGCATGGTAGGCAATTGAAGGAAGAGATGAATGCAGCCTCAGCATCTTCAGAGAAAGAAAAACAAACATTAGAGGCCCCCTTTAAAAAATGGTTCACCGATTTTCATGGATGCCAACAACACTTATTCAGTTTTGTGACATCAGTACATTCACATACACACACAGTCTGTACCTCTAATACAGTCTGTACCTCTAATACTCTTTTAACAATAACTTAACAAAAAAAATCACTGAACCATATGCTTGTAATTACAAGGCATTCATAACTGTCCAACAACCATCACAGTCTAGTCACACTCTGGAGCATAAGGTAAGAAAAACATAGCACAGAAATGTACCGTCAGAATCTGTGAAGGATGCAATAAAAAAACAAACACAGTGGACTCACAAAGGGGAAGTGTGAATATGCAAGCCCATGTGGCTTTGCTTGCTTTGGTTCAACACTGTATCCTACTATGACATCAATGTGTACTATGACCCCCTGTCTATCTCTTAAGATTCATATTAACCAAGTCTATTCAAGGTTATTTTAGAGGAGTTGCAAAAAAGTGTTTTTTTGGTGAATTCTGATGGGCAATTAGAGTATTCTCAGGAAATATGGAGGGGCCATTTCAAAATCTGCTGTGGTTTGGATGACAATTACACCTGTTCAAAGCTGTCACAGTCACAATCCTAATTCTTTCAGCAAAGCAAAATACATCGCTGTCCTTTACCCCTTTTGTCTTGCATATGAAAGTGTGTCAAACATATTCAAGGAAAATCAAATTCATCAGGAAGAAGTACGACCCTCAACAACCGCAGGTTGTTTATGTGTCACTCCAACATTCACTCCTTCCATATCCTTCCTTATCTGTCTGACTCAGCATCTGCAGCCTGTCGTCTCCTTTTCCTCCTCTTCACCCAACCGCACTCCTCTCCTCCTGGCCTCTGATTCTTCTCTATCCTGCTGAACCAGCTTGTTGGCTGTAACAATGAACATATCAAAACACTTGATGACTTACATCTGCATCTTTTCATCTCTACAATCCATTCCACGAACTGGATAGAGAGAAATAACAGGACACACAGAAACCAATGTGTCAGGGCTGGAACCACCAGAAAGGAAGTGGCGGTCAAAGGCAAAAGGGAAACGAAGAGAGAGACATGGTAACACAGGTTACATAAGAAAGAATGGAAAAAAATATAAAGAAGGCAGTCCATTTATTCAACATGGGCAAATTACTATGTACGGGAAAAAGCACTCCAAAATACCTCAGCTGAAATAAAATGCAGCATATATGGCCCCTCTAAGAACTTATGACTGCCTGCCCTCAAATGCAAACCTCATGAAATGGGTGGTGTCACATGACCCTGCTTGTCCACCCCTCAAATGCAAACCTCATGAAATGGGTGGGTGTCACATGACCCTGCTTGTTCCCCCCTCATGAAATGGTGGTGTCACATGACCCTGCTTGTCCACCCCTCAAATGCAAACCTCATGAAATGGGTGAGGTCACATGACCCTGCTTGTCCACCCCTCAAATGCAAACCTCATGAAATGGGTGGTGTCACATGACCCTGCTTGTCCACCCCTCAAATGCAAACCTCATGAAATGGGTGGTGTCACATGACCCTGCTTGTCCACCCCTCAAATGCAAACCTCATGAAATGGGTGGTGTCCCCCTTGCTTGTCCCCCCTGCAAGGGCAAACACATGGTGGAATATGTCCAGAGCTCACATGAAGCAGCACAAAGCTTAGGGAGATACACATGGAAGTACAACAATGTGCTTCAAGAGATCACACATACAGTCAATACTGCCAGGAAAAAACACTACTAGAAGCTCCAGCAACAACATTCTACATGGCATAAGGCAGCAAATCATGGCCTGAAAGCCTTGCCATCCAGAGTAGGGAAGCCAGTTTAACTGGACGGAGTGGACGACTACAAGTACATAGAAACTTCCACCATCAGAAAAACTTCCAGAAATTACCAGTAACAGTGGCATGAGTCCCAAGCACAGAACTCCATTTCCATTTATCCATTATCTATTCTGACTCAAGTCAATGTACCTCATGAAAGCTGAAAAGAGGAAACACACACACGTACAGAACCAGAAGTATGCCAGTCTTAACAACAGCCCGAGGCAATCTGGCTTTCCACCCAACAACCTCACCACTGAGACTGGAGCAAGCGGGTTTGCAGGCACATTTACCTATGACCTCATGAAGCAGCTAAAGGCAATGGCAGAAGAAGAGGTTATCACTTCCCTCACAAACACGGCCTGGTGGCACCCAACCACCCTGGAGGTAGAGGTCTGAATCCAGGCAGCGGCAAAAGAAAGAGGCAATAGCAGAGGGGGAAGCAGGAGTCATGACCTGGATGAGGCCATGCCCCCTTGGAATGTGAGGGCTTCTTTGAAGACCTGCAGTTGTCCTACTCTCCCTGAAGTTTCTTCTTCCTACCTACAAACAGGGATGCCACACGATCTTCTCGAGACAAGACCTAAAAAGTGAGGAAAAGGGGTTCTGAAAATGTTTTATGCTTGAAAATGGATTCTCAGAATTTTCCAGGCTGGAAACTATGAGCAGAGGTCCGGTTGGGGTGAGAGTGGGAAGGAAGGGAGTGAGAGAGAGAGAGAGAGAGAGAGAGAGAGAGAGAGAGAGAGAGAGAGAGAGAGTGTGTGTGTGTGTGTGTGTGTGTGTGTGTGTGTGTGTGTGTGGAGGGGGGAAGCAATTCTTAATCCAGGTTTAATCTATATTTCTTGATCATTACATTCATCATGTTAAAGCCACTTCCCTTCTTTTCCAAGTTAGACATGAGTGCTGAAATATTTTGTCTCACTCACTAAATTTCTCAACACTGTCAAGGCCTTACCTGCTGACATGATGGACTTCTGAGCGCAGAGCAGAGATGAAATCGCAAAAGGAAAGATAGTGCATATGATGCCAAAAGCAGTTCTAGCCGATCCAAATGGTGGCACATTTAATTGCGTGCAAGTCAGTCAATTCTCTATTATTTACCCTAGGAAATCCATGCACATTTGAGAAAAACTGGGCCCTTAATACTGCTAACTGTCTGCAACTTCACTCAAAGACAAATTGTTTTACTTAGTATAGGCCAGATTTTCAACCTGAAACTGAAAAGTGGCACTCCTAGCGAAAAGTGAAGCCAAATTTTTCCACACAGCACACAATTTTACTGGGCCAGAAAGGCGATTGTTAGATTATGTATGTTTCAGACTGAAAAACATCAAAAATTAAAATCTACTGATCATCCATTTTTCTTTAATGTGAAATGAAAAGAAAAAAAAGACGAAATGACCAAAGCTACATCAGGCCTCATGACTGTCCCTTAAATTATGCTTCATAGCTGGTGCCATAATCTCAACTGGAAAATGATCAAGCTAGTCAAAACAACACACCAAAGCTATGAAACTACACACGCCCAACACAAAGACATACAAAATAATCACAGCTAAGGTAGATGAAGACTTCACAAAACCCTACACAGATCTCTCATTTCTCCCCTTCACCATTCTCCCCCTTCCCCCTGCACTTTTCCCAGCCTGTTGTGCTCGATACCCATATCCTTTCCTGCATACACCAGCTCCCTCCTCTTTCTGGCATGCTTTTTCACAGTTCCACCTTACATACAGATTCACCCACCAACCACACTGACAATCACTCAAAAACAACTTTTCTTCTGTTCAAGAAATCAACTTGTAGATCCCTCTCATACACCTTCAGCAAAACGTAAGCCATGCTTCTTCTGAACTATGAACCTGACTATAGCCAGCACATTTTCAAACCCAGTTTCCAACAGTCAAGAATTTAAATCACCTCACAAACTTTTTACCGATAGGCTTGAAAGCAATGTATTTTTTAACTCACCTAAAGTCATAAATATCTCACTGACTGCAAACCCTGTCTTTGCTGAAACTTCAGCAAACAGCAGTCCATTTTCTTTGGCAAATGTCTGAGCATCCTGACAAACAAATGGAAGAGTACATTACATTTCCACATCTCTGCAATGATATTAAAGCATATCTTTGAACACAGTCACTTCAACTATCTATGTTTGCTGAATTCAAACTCTTCAATGGATGGATAACAATGTTCAGATTTTCAATACCAGAACAAAGATGACCAACACAGAGGAAGATGTACAAACTAACTCCTGCTTCCTTCACATTCTCCCACACATATCCACATGAGGTAGTTCAGAAAGACATAAATTACAAAGGTGAAAGGTTTTTGGTTCTATTCATTTCAGTTGTAGTTATTCCATTTTGTGAAGGCATAGCAAGGCGATTCAATATATACAAAGTGACATTCAACATTAACATCAAAACAGGTTAAAGTCATAGGTTTTCATTTTCTGGTAAGTCTTTCAATGAAAATTAACAAGTTTTGGAGTTTGCCAAAACAGTTCCATTAAGCTTTACACAACTTCAAGCTGAAAGATTTCATGATTAAAAATAAATCAGATCAAATTCAATGCTAAGACTAAACACCAAGAGTGAGTGAGTGACAGTGTACATATATACATATGTAAATATAAAACGCTGAACAATTAAGTAATGGGGGAAAACAAGTGCAGGCTAACAATTTCTTCCGTCATTATAGTAATGACATGGCAAAGATCTGAACAAATAAAAAAAAAAGTGTTGAAGATGAAGAAAAAAATGGTAACATAAAATTAAGGAAGCATATCATAAATATGAAAACCCTTCACTTGCTGCATGAGGAAACCATTGTAATCCCTCTTGGAGACAGATCTATTTATACTGCCTGCTCTTTGGCCTTTCATCCACTGGATCAGACTCATCAGGGACACACAGCTGTCTGTGTCTGTGGTCTCTTGGCGTCAAATACAGACACTCCATAATTCTGTGGTGTTCTCACCACCAAGGGTTCAAAAAAAGAATCCAACAACACCCCCAAAACAGCTAGCAAAGGGTAGTAAATGAAGCAAAACGAAAGTTCAGAGACGAAAAAAGTTGCTGAAAAACTAAAAACATTATGCAAAAAGTATAAAATGCAGGGGACCAACCGCCATGGCGAAGTGGTTAGCGTCACGGACTCCCGGCTGGAGGTCGTGGGTTCGAATCCCATCAGAGTCATGTGGGTTTTTCTGCCCCGACCGGCTCCTACCCAGAGTTGAGTTTGCTGCGGACTCAGTTGGGAAGACTGGGACCACACAGTCGAGTTTCATCCACTTAATGGATGCGTTTCTGAGAGTGTTGCTCAAATTTCCTGACCAACACTGCAGGTGCCTGTATCTCTCGGGCCTGGTTGACGCCGGGATATATTATGAAAGGAAGCATAGAGTACAGCCCTGTCATGTAGTCTCAGACCGAAATGGAAATCCATAGCATCATCTTCATCATCCTCATTCTCATCGATCAGCATTAAAAAAAATGTCTCAAGTTCTGTGGCCCTTCATGCCCTGCTCTCATGGTGACCTCAGTTTCGATGTCTTCTCCACGTCTGTGGCCTTGGTTTGGTTCTGTCGGGGTCATCGGTATCGGCGAATCCATGGGGGCTGTCGTTGGACGGATGTGGTGGCGCCCTCCGGAGGGAGAGTTCACTCACGCCAGTTCTGTGACTAAGCAATTATTGTCGTCAGTATGGGGCTTAGTAGGTGGCGTCCTGCGTATGTTAGATCAGAACAGGCGCCACTGAACACCACCAAAGTGACTCGGCAGCAGTGTAGTGTCTCCTCCGGTGGGTTGCCTCTTGATGACTTGACATTGACTGCTCCCTGTGGATTGTGCCGGGGCTGCGGCGGGACCAGCCGGGCTGTGGCTGTGGACGGGGTGTCGGAATGAGCGGCATGGGTGCACTGCCTCTGAGGTGGCGCAGAAGTTGGGACAGCAAAAAAAAACAAAATAAAATAAAATAAAATAAAATGTAGGGGACAATCTTTGAGCCTATGCTTGAGGATCCATTCAAGGATGCAAGGGAGATCAAAAGATATGGAACAGTGTGAGTGGTCAGCTCTGCAGTTCAATAACCCAAGCATTGTCAGTGGCTAAGAACTGTGCAGAACAACCTTTACTTGGATCCTAAGAGATGCAATCTCCCACTGATTGACCAAACAATATATGCTAAACAATTAAGTAGTGGGGGAAAACACAATTCTTCTGTCATTATCATAATGACTTGGCAAAAACCTGAACCTTAAAAAAAAAAAAGAAAAAAAGTTGAAGATGAAGAATATAGAAACATACAATTAAGGAAGTATATTATAAATATGAAAACCCTTCACTAGCTGCATGAGGGAACCATTATAATCCCTCTTGGAGACAGATCTATTTATATTCCCTGCTCCTAGGCCTTTCGTCTGCTGGATTGGACTCATCAGGGAGACACGGCTGATTGTGTTTGTTCTCTTGGTGTCACACACACACACACACACACACACACACACACACACACACACACACACATACATATATATATATATATATGTGTGTGTATGTGTGTGTGTGTGTGTGTGTGTGTGTGTGTGTGTGTGTGTGTGTGTGTGTGTGTGTGTGTGAGATGCATTCATGTTTATTCAGCCAATTAACAATCACCCTCAACAAGTTCAATTTAACCTTCACTGAACATCGTGGGTATCAAATGACCCACAGTTGTGAAGTTCACTTCATAACAAAGCCAGTTTTTAAGTGTTTTCCACAAAATTTATGACTTTGTCAATAATGCATTTATACAAAAAAATCACAAAATATAACAAACAAACAAACTAAAAAAAAAAAAAAAAGGCAAGGCTTTATTCCTTCCAAATAAACAGTTCAGAAAAAGCATGGGTCACTGGAGACCCACAACATACAGAAAAAATTATTCCTTCAGAAGTACGGGTCCCAGAAGACCCATGGCATGTGGCAAGGGTTTTGGCCTTTACAAAAAGCATGGGTTCCTGGCAACTTAAAGCTTATGATATCCAAAACTTCAGGTGATGCACCGCAAAGGTTAAACATAGATCCAACAATGCAAGTCTTGACATTTTTGATTCAGCATTTTGCTCTGGGGAAAATTCTGACTTATGAATCTATAGAGCGTTCAGATGATCAGTTGATATCTCAAGTCGACCCTTAAAGGTAGTGCCACACATTACCTCCAAACTGACAGCTCTTTTCTCTGCGGCCAGGTCCACTTTGTTCCCTGCCAGGATGATCAGAACAGAGCTGGTGTTCTGCTGCCTCAGCTCCTTCACCCACGCCAATGCTCGACTGAACGTATCCTGCAGGCAGGCGTGACATCTTATTAGAGATGGTGTCATGTCATTATCTCATTGCATGCAAGGCCACACGCTAGAGTAACGCAAGCGACTCATCCACCAAAGTTCTGAAATGCCAGATCAATGGGTCATACAAAAGTGTATACTAATGCGCGCGCGCACACACACACACACACACACACACACACACACACACTCACACTCACTTAAGTAAATGATCTGTGCACTCTGTAGAATAAGCATCTCTTTAAGTACTTTTAAACCAATCTACAGCTGCATCTTCCCAGACTACTAAAGCACATCAATCTTCCAGCCTTGAACAGCATTAAATTCTGTACATGGGCACTGGCTGCAAGTCTAATCTTGCTGAAATAAACTGGTGTCTGAGAAAATGCTAAGCATATAAACTAATACAATGGAAATAAATTTAACAACTGTTTTTCCTCAAGTTGATTGCACACTTTATGTCACAAACTGACTGCCATGCAAGTTTTAAGTGTGATTGTGACAGATTGTAAATGTTATTTCAACTGAAAAAAAATGTGATGATTCCATTTAGGATTTATCTGTACATTTTTTTTTCTGACACTGATAATAAAAGAACTGTTAATATTGTTGGAGCATGTCTTTAATAAGACGAAGCACAAAAACCGACAATCTTTAAAACATTCATCATCACTACATTTCACTTTGTAAAAAACTCTGTTCACTTTGTGAAACCACTGACAGTCTGTCAGAAAGTGCACAACGCTTGATTTTATGACATTTCAGTATGTACCAGAATCATCTACTTTTTGAGATATGAAGAGTTCGAACACAAAACACACCTTCCTTCATCCTGACCAGCCACGCCTAGGATGGACAGACCGCTCAGACTGCAAACTACGCACAGATGACAGCTGAATGAATTCATTCCCTGTCACTGACCTCAGTGTCACTCACTGACCAGTATCGCTGCCATGACTCATCACACCCTACAGCTTCATGCTGTGTGTCACCACACTAGGTCCATAACACAGCTGGTCAGAAAATAACAGCATCAGTGACTTTATCCAAACCTCTGGTGAATCAGCATTTGGTTATTCACACTTTCGCCTGAGCGACTGTAAAGCGTGAGCAGCCTGTACCATGGGAGTTACCTCCAAGACAGGAATGTTTAATTATTATAGCTACCTTTTTCAAATCTATGCAGTCAATATTTCAGTTGACAAAGGACGAAAAATATCCATATATAAAAGTCCCTCCTCCACCCCCACCCCTTCCCTCTCATGAAGTTTATTGGTTCAAATGTGATGCTCTAATGTGTCCAGCACATTTGAAAGCAAAGCAAACATTATTCCAACAACAGGTTCTTAATTCTTGTTGTAGACCTACATTTTCTCATTTCACTGAATCAGTGCAAGTGTTCCAACCTGTTAAATGCACTCCAAAGAATTTAATCCCATAAACAAGTTCTCCTAGCTTTTTGCAATGTGCTGCAACTGAAGTGTGTCAGTCTAAGCATTTTACTTTCTATTTTGACACTTTGGTGTTGTTTAGACACAAAAGTGTGTGTGTGTGTGTGTGTGTGTGTGTGTGTGTGTGTGTGTGTGTGTGTGTGTGTGTGCGTGTGTGTGTGTATTGTTGTCAGTACAACCATGAGTTAATCTGACAATAAATTGGTTTCAGTCAGTCAGTATGCATTGTATAAGATATGTGTGTGTGTGTGTGTGTGTGTGTGTGTGTGTGTGTGTGTGTGTGTGTGTGTGTGTGTGTGTGTGTGTATGTGATGTGTGTATGTATACATTGTATAAGATGTGTGTGTGTGTATGTGTATGAGTGTGTGTGTTGTATATGTGTGTGTGTGTGTATATGTGTGTGTGTGTGTGTGTGTGTGTGTGTGTGTGTGTGTGTGTGTGTGTGTGTGTGTGTGTGTGTATAAATTGTATAAGATGTGTGTCTGCGTGCGTTTGTGTGTGTGTGTGTGTGTGTGTGTGTTTGTGTGTGTGCGTGTGCACGCGCATGCGCATGTATGTGTGTGTATGTGTGCTACTACTGTTAGTGTGTACATGTGCTGATGATTGCAAAAAGACATGTGCTTACAGCATTGTTGACATCATACACAACTATGGCTGCTGCAGCCCCTCGGTAATACATAGGTGCCAGACTGTGGTATCGCTCCTGCCCAGCAGTGTCCCAAATGTCCATCTTCACTGTGCAGTCTTTTGTGCTGACAGTGTGGGTCAAAAATGCCGCTAAAACAAACCACCATAAATCTCAAACAATGAACATAAAGCCCTTAAAATCAACATCGATTTGCTCACCCTGTCCACCTAAAATATGACCACTGCTAATGATTGTTTGTTTCATAAATTCACACAATACTACTCCACAAATGGTAATGATTGTTACATTTATATTTTATATACAACACTGCTCAAATTCAAAATGATCTGAATGGAGATTATGCAGCAGTGGATATGTCCATTAACAGGAAATGGCAGTGTGAAGATCATCAGAAGTATTATTTTTCAGAGCTGCCAAGTACTCTCGTCATGACTGCAAGTATATAGTCAAGTGTTATTTTTCAGAGCTGCCAAGTACTCGTCATGACTGCAAGTATATAGGCAACCTGACCATAAAGTACCTTTTCAGGGCTGCGACAGCTCCGGCAATAGAGTTCATATCTCATCAAAATTTATGACAGTAAACAACTGTTTACTTTCATATGTAAGTAACTTCATTGCCTAGTAATTAATCTACTGAACCATTAAGGTCTAAGGTAGATAAACCTAGGTAGTGCCAGGGTGCCAGGCATTCTCCTTATTTTTCACTGCCAGTGTACACACGTGAATGAAATTTTTTGGATACAACAAAGAATTAATTCAAAAAGGTCGTATGTCAACAGAGTCAGCAGAATTTCCATTCTGGGTAGCATGTATTTTTCATGAACCCAGTTTCATTACCCAGTCACCAAGTTACAGCAAAAAACCTGGCAAGCTACAAATGTTTACAAGAGAAAAACAAAAAATTTTCAAGAATTAAAATAGAAGAATTGACCACTAAGGCAAAAAGGTAACACTGATAGATGACAAAAAAGCTTAAAAAGATGGGGCATGGGGTGAGGGAATACTGAAAGACGGGGACAGAAAAGAAGAAACAATTAGGACTAGCACAGAACTCTCAGACTGAAGGTGAGGGTACAATTCACACTGAAAAAGCCAAACCAACAAACTCCATGTGGGCAGTTAGTTACCAAGTTTGCTATGGGCCTAATGAGAAGACTAGAATCACACGTCAAAGTTTTATCCACTTATTGGATGCATCTCAAGGAGTATTGCTCTCAAATTTCATGACAAAAACTGCCAGCGACTGTGTCTCTTAGGCCTGGCTGATGCCAGTATATCACTATGGAAACCATAAATGGAAATCCACAGCACCATCCTGAAAAATCCTCCATGGCCATCATCGAACCAGAAAGTCTTGAACTGCTTTTCAGTCTTTGGTGCTCCATGCCTTGCTCTCATTGCTGACCTGTTTAAAGTTTTCCTTCAGTTTTGTGCCTGTGGCAAATATAGGTCAAATTCAAGATATGTAGCTTTGACAAATTGGTGGGGATAGACAACGGGCAGAAGTGGTGGCATGGAGGAGAATGATTACTCATGCTGGCAATATCACTTGATGACTTTCATCATCTGTTAGGAGCCTCGGCAGCGTTATGTTTGCATATATGCTCTAATGGTTTTCAACATAACGCACTGATGTTTGGACCGCTGATGCCATGACTGCCAGAGAATGATTCTGGCTGTGTCAGTGTGTGGAGAACCCAGAATGAGCAACACAGGATTCAGTTATGCATGGCAATATCCAGACAGTCACTTTTACAGTGTGAATTCTTACTTACATAGTTGTTTACAAAAATTGATTTTTTAAAACAAACAAAAAAAAAAGAAAAATCATCTCGGAACACAGTTTTCATACAGTCTGCTGTAAAGTGCTTATGTATGACATTACACAAGTCCCAACACTCTCTTAAACAAACATGTTTTATGATCAGTGGTACATAACATGGAATGCGCCTTTCAAAAATAAGGGTGGGTGTAAAAAAGAGTGGTCCCCGTGTTATCAGGAAAAAAAAAAAGTTTTCTTTATGGCTTTCAGTGGAGATGGTGAAAACTCTTTTCTCAAGTTCTGGAAGGATTTAAAAAATTTGTTACACCACTGTAACTGTGAGAAAACACAAAAAATAAGACAGAAAAAAAAAAACAAACATACAATCAAACGAGGCAATACCTCAATGTCCATCTTATACATTGCACTGCTTAGGCTCAGGCTTTCCACTCTCATCCATTCAAGTTTTTTTTTCTTTTAATATAACCATTTCCTTTAAATTATTTCTTTCATTATCATATCTGTGCTTTCTGGCCTAACATCCTCGCAGATCAATGTGGTGCACAGCTTATGGGGTAGTTTACATGCAAAAAACATCAGACGACTGTGACACTCTTGAAGAGATTGAAACCAGTTTATTGTCAGATTAACTCCAGGTTGCACTGACAAATGAAGAGATTACACACACACACACACACACACACACACACACACACACACACTCACACTCACACAAAAGTGATCTCTCTCTCTCTCTCTCTCTCTCTCTCTCTCTCACACACACACACACACACACACACACACACACACACACACAGTATACTTTCTCTATATATTCCTGCAACACTTCACTTCAGACTGAAAAGTAATACACATCCTCTCTATCCCTCCCTCCCCCCTCCACAAATACAAACCTGCATGCATCCACACTATATGCACAGCTGTTTATCCCATTAGTTGCTTCTAAATGCTCTGGATAAACAAATCCAAACAAAATATTACGCACACACACACACACACACACACACACACACACACTCAGACACACACACACACACACACACACACACACACACACACACACACACACACACACACACACACACACAGAGCTGATGCATGTACACACCTCCAATGGTTGCTTCAAGATTTTCATGGAAGATCCCCCGCACAAAGCGCAATGCAAGAGAGGACTTGCCCACACCTTGATCTCCCAGCAACACCAGTTTTACTTGCTTGGTGCCCATAGTACCTGCGCCAGCTCCATTGCCCCTCATACCAGCTGACCCTGCCTGCCTTGTGCCTGTGTTTCCACTCATCCTCACTCTCTGCGACGTCTTCTGTGACCCTCTGAAAACATCTCTTTAATTTTAGGGATGTGGATATATTTTTGTTAAGGGAA
The DNA here is from genome assembly GCA_016801955.1 of Conus betulinus. NCBI lineage: Eukaryota > Metazoa > Mollusca > Gastropoda > Neogastropoda > Conidae > Conus > Conus betulinus. The sequence goes on along the minus strand of JADBJO010000254.1, from coordinate 555,678 downwards.
CTGGATAACTTTTATAATTCTGGAAAAAATATTGGCAACAGGATCTATAATTTTGTGTGCTAGTTCTCATTCTTCATAACAGAAAATAGTGAAAAGGGAAACGAAAGAAAACACACACACACACACACACACACACACACACACACACACACACACACACGCACATACACAAAATCAGGAAGATTAAAATCTTAGATTCTCAAGACCTCCCTCTTATTTTAGGTGCAAATATGTGTGTATACTGTAATATATATTCCGAAATGCATATGTACTGTAAACAGGATTGCGTATTATATACCATCCATCATTAAATCAAAAATTGCAGCTTGTAATAATTTACATCAACATGTAATAAATGACATTTTCTAGATCAAATATTACCCCTTTGTCCTACAGAGCTCTGTCATAGATTCAGAAAACTCTCTCTCTCTCTCTCACCATTGAGTTCCCATCCCATCTCCAGGCAAATTCTTGATGAAGAAAAATTCATCTTCTTCTGGAACCATGACAATTATTGCTTTGCTGATTATATCAATTGACATGTTGGTATCTCTGGTTAATTCTTTTTTTTCTATTTTTCACTGAATGCAGATACGGATGACAGGATCTTTAGTGTATATTACTATATATAATCTTTTGCGTAAGTATACATAGGGAATTCTGGCACCATCAAGTCCACACAAACTTACCAAAAGGATCTGAGAAAGCTCCATCTTCACATCCCATAACATAGATCTATGCAACAGAGATTCAAACCCAAGGCCACAGTTACCTTAGTAAATCCAGTGTTTTCTTCTTCCTTGTATTGTTATACCTGACTAGAACCATGATGTCCACATATAACCCAGAACCAAAACTAAAGGCAGTGTAGCGCACCAAACTGGACACTGACAAAGTCTGATTGAATAGAATGTTGCAGGTGTTTCTTCATGATGATGCTGTGAGCAAAATGTTCCAGATTCCTGCATGTTATTTACATAAAACATACAGGACTAATTCATGAGCTGGTGTTTGTCACTTTTGTTTAAAGATAGGTACAACCACGTCTTCTTTCCAGTCCTGTAATAGTCTTCTCATCAATATCTGTTTGAAACTGCACTGAGTTCCTAAGACCTGTCTTAAAAAGAAAGGCAGGGGCTGAATCCAGTTCTGTGGTCTTGTTAGGGGGAAGGTTTTTTTCAATAATGTGTACATGTTGTCTTCTTCTGCAATGAGGGTCATGTTATCTATGGCTGATTTTTTACTCTCATCTTTGATGGAAGCAAACTGGGGGTGTGTTGATGTGTAAAGACAGACTGAAACTGACATTCAGAATTTCTGCCTTGTTGGTACAGTTGCTGTGCAGAAAACTATCCTAATTCTTTAATGCTGGAATCTTCACTTTTGCTGCCCATCTCTTGTAATGCATTGTCTGTCTGTTGATGTAAATCTAGTCTCAGCACCCCAGCACCCCTCCCCCACTTCTTCCTTGGGATCAACATCACCTCCATGTGACACAGGAAGTGGGTAAGCACATTACATCTTAATCTAACATGAACCTTAAAATGAAGCACTTTTGCTATCCTCTTCCCCCACCTCTGTAGTATTATTGCTCAAATGGACTGCTGTTTTAAGGAGCTGCGGCCTGTTCTTGGGTAAGTGGTCACAGGCTCTACAAAAATATTACAATACACTAATCAAAACTTGAAAAAACTTGCTGTCTCCTCAACAACCGCTAACCCCCACTATGATGCACTTGTTGAACATGAGTACATAATATCAAATTATTCATAATCATACATACTTAAAACATAGAAAATGTCTCAAAATTTGATAGCTTTGTATCAATAATAACCCAACAAATTTGTCCCTGATGTTCAGCTGGTATTGTAATGATAATATAACACAGTCCAATGTTGTTGGAAGAGTTCTGGGCAAAGTCTTAGTCTGAGCTTTGTCTTGATTCGTCAAATGCCTAATCAAGTACATTGGGCATAGTCCTGAACATGTACAGCAGTAGACACGGTGATTCTCGTCCTTTCTTCGACGTTTTTCCTTTACAGACGGGTAATCCCAAAAACAAAAATGTTCGTGTTAAACTTACTTCTTCAGTTCATTCTGGTGGCCGTGAGGACAGCGATAAGTATAACTCAACGTGAATGACTCATGTACTGACGACACTCCGTCCACTTTCTGATGCGACAAGCTGACAGTGACACTGAGTGACAAACGAAGGCGGTGGATTGGAACTGGGCGAGAGTGCAGTTGACAAGAGAACTTGTCTCGGAAGTGAGCTGTCGCAGCGCACGCCCCCCCTTCTAAAAGAGTCGAGGATCCACTTGAAACGGCTGCTGAATTAATAGAAGTTGAATACCTTTTAACTTGAACGCTCGGTAAATCCAAAATCATAAGATAATGATGCCCCAAACTTGCGTTTATCCTGTCCAAGCAAAACTGCAGAGCTATGGGACAAAACAAATATCAACCTCTGACCTCTAATCCAGCGCCCTCTCGAATACCAATTAAGTGCGTCGTCTGCTTCTTGCTTTGTATTTGTTGCGCTGAGAAACAGAAAATAGGCCGAACTGTTTGTACCAAATGTTAGGGAGAAAAAGAAAGGAGGGGGTGGGGACATATTACAATTTATGTTCGGGCGCGCAGGGAAAGGGGAGTGTGAGGGGGAAGGAGCTGAACATCTCACTATTGCCTGGACTTCACCGACTTTATCATCATCATCATCATCATGGACAACTACAATGGACGGGCTTACCACGCACACAAACGCACGCATGCACGCACTCTGGGGATTTTGTTGCTGTTGTTCAAACCTATTCATATACTAACAGGGCCAGGCAATAGTAAGACCACATCTAAAACACTTTAGGGAAAACTACACACACACACACACACACACACACACACACACACACACACATTTTAGGTCTAATTCTCTCCCTCGCTGTGAAAGACACATAGTCGCCCTATTCTGATCCCGAGACAAACAAAATAATAAATCATGGTTTTAAATATAATGGTAATAACAACTTCTCAAAGTCGTTGGTCTCTGTGGATGTAAAATGTCCAAGCGTCAGTTTAAATGATAGGGTTCAGAATGGCGTCAGCATGCCTTCTGAGGGGGAAGGAGGATTGTAGGGGATGTGTGGGGTGTAGAGAAGGGGAGAAAAAAAAAAATCAGAAA
>JADBJO010000254.1:515000-547500 GCA_016801955.1 Conus betulinus | reverse complement strand
CCTTTAAAATCTTAGAGAAGTCTAGAATTGCAATTCCTATTCGTTTGCCCTTTGTAAAGACTGTGCATGGACTAATTTCTGGACGTGGAGGAGTTGAGGTTCTGAATGCTCCTGTAATTTTCAGCAGAGGCACGTCACGCCGAGACTGATCTGTGCGCTGGCATCTACTACAGTTTCCTCTTTGAAAGATGGTTGTGATGTTTGCCAGTTTCCAGTCCCCTAACGCCATCTCTTCCTGCATGGTTTACTGAAGAGTTGTGCCAGCACTGGTGTCTGCAGTTCGGTATAGCCTAGTATTGGTACAATAGTCAAAATACTTGGGTGTGAACACACGGACAGTTTGCCGATTTAAGATGGTAATTTGGTATGGCTTTTCGGTCTGGACATGAAAAAAATTCATAGCACCTCTGTGTTGTCCTGGGATAAGTTGATATAACCCCAGGATCCTCTTGTATTAAAACTTGGCAGCTGCTGTTCTCAGCAGATGGATTGATAATGTAATTTATGTGTATGCCCTGTAGCTCTGTCTCCAAAAAACGTTGAACTATAGTTTTCACTGCCTGCAGAAGAAAATGCTCTTTTTTTTTTTCAACGCCTTCTTTCTTGCGCTGAACACAGAAGCGATCAAAGCTAAGTGCATTTTCGTTATTTGTTTCTTGTTTGTTGCACCTGAAGAAGACCTAAGAGGTTGAAACGCGTTGTGGTTTGTCTTGTGACTCGTTTGTCCACGTTTCTCTGGGCGGTTCGCTGACATTTATTTAAGATTTGTTTAGATTTCCGCCTGCAGTCGTTTCACTTTGCAACTAGATCTTTTTTTTTCATTAAAAAAAAAGTCTTATAGCTTTTAAATGTGATCGTTCTAATCGCGGCGCCATCCATGATTTGACGCTCATATTCCCATGGATGGTCCTTGGGTGATTTCTCTATTACAATGAGATGGGATTCATATTGTCTCCTTCTATGCCAGTTTTGCTGTGAGTGTGATCCTTCCTCATCACTGCAAAGCATTCATTATTGAACAGGAAAACTTATCCGTATTGTGAGAACCGCATGCTGGACGATACATAAATAACATCATGGATGAGATTCTGGGAATTCATTCAACTTATTAATTTGATCTACATGCAGTTGGTTTAAAGAGATCCAAGATGTCGATGGTGTCTGATCTTATTTCAGTTAGGGAATCGACAAATCGGTAGTCTTTATCTAAAGTAGTAAGCCTTCTACATATAGTCGGTCGATGAGCGAGTGGGACTGGAGTCTCTGTCATCCAATATGATCTGTATAGCGATGCGGCTATGACATCCGTCCAAACAGCGCGATGCGGCTATGACATCCGTCCAAACAGGCAGCGATGCGGCTATGACATCCGTCCAAAACAGGCAGCGATGCGGCTATGACATCCGTCCAAACAGGCAGCGATGCGGCTTAGCCGCTATGACATCCGTCAAAACAGGCAAAGCTGCGATTTTTTTTTTTTTAGATGTTTCATTGTGATGTGGAAAAGATATCTGTCTAAAAGGCAATGTCTTCAGGCAGCAATCCATCCAGAATTTGCTGGCTGCGGTTCGGAATCCAGGAGCGTTGGGGAAGAGGGAGAGGGTGGTGGTGGGTGGATTCGGCCGCACAAGGGCATCTAGGAATCACAACCTGGGTACAACCCCAGCTTTTGTAGAGTGTCAAGGTCACGGCCAGAACACTTGTCCGAGGGGGATTCCTCTGAAGACCTGTGTTCAACTCTCCCAGAAATTCCTGCTGAAAGGCTATTACTGTGTGCGTCTAATATATTTTTTTTCCCAAAATTGTTTGCCAGGGATTTTAAGTATTTTGGATCATGTATCTCTCAAGTTTGCAAGACGATTTCACACAAAGTTTTTGGCTCCATGAATCTGGATTTTCACCCAAACTTTTTCTTCGAGGGCCAGATGAGGCGTTTGACAAGCTGTTCTTTTTCGCCAGCACTTCATTCTAAATTGGCCAAAATGTGTTCGTCCATTTGTTTTTTCTTTTGAAAAAGGTATTGATATGAACCATAAGCGCAGATTGTGGCGGGGTAGGAGTTGGATTAGGATTCCGACACCCCTTTGCCGCCTTTTCGTCTCTCCGTGCCCCTTTCCGAAAAAAAAAATGTATATGCGTAAACAAATAAATGATATGAAAGAGCTGAAAGCTCCCTGAAAGCACATCTTGTGGGCTGGGGATAGGAAGAGGTGAAAAAATGGGTGCGAGGGAGGTCGTCAGAAAAACTTGCCATCTGGAATACTTCCATCCCATCAATGAACTGCTAGCTGACTAAGGTTTTTAAATTCTACTGATATGCACTAGTTCCCTGCTGCATTAATAAAAGCTCCGATATGGTCCCCGTCAGTCGGATCAACTAAGCCCTACACAACCTGAAATGAAAAGGATGGGTCTGGATTTGGCAAAGTAGCCAGAATTAGCAGGGTTTTCAGGACGACACTTCACATGCAATCGTTTTTGTCGAGTGTGTGGGCAAATACATAGATTAAAAACTTCATAGAAGTGCTGTTTTGCCTACAGTGATTAATTGCCAGTTAATTCACAGATAGGAGCAAACTTTAAAGTGGCAAGATGTCCAGCTGACAAAGGATTACTTAATTTACCAATTAATGTACAGACATGAGCAAGTTTTTAATCTGAACATATTACTTGTAGTTTACTGCAATTGTTAATTTAATTTTGGCCATTGTCCCATCTGAAGCACACAGGCATTCACACCTCGCAGCCTGTCCACACTGATCATTCAGTCACTGATTTCTTTACTCTGCTGGTTACATAGTGGTCTTCACAGGAGTCAAGCTGTCCCTGAAATGTCTTCTATGAAATGAGAAAGGGAAACTGTCTGAGGGCACTGTGGTCAGATAATGTCCACTTGAAGGATGTACTTACATGTCTTCATATAAAAACTATTTAACTACGATGCTTCACCGACAGTTACAAGGTATACTACAATAGTAAATTTTTGTATCTCTGTCGAATCAATAATTTTATATTATTTTCCTGGAGAAAGCCAGTGAAACAAAATTTTGAAGGAGAATAAAATACAGCATCAGTGACATTTGAGAAAGCTGCCTTTGTGGCCAAGACCCATGGAATTCAATACCCTTTCCAGGAGAGGTTTGCATATCAGGTCAGTGTCCTATAATGGTGGGTAGCAAATGTGCTTCTGCTTCGATTTAGTTGCAACTATCATGATACAAAAGTCACACGAGAATGATCAGGCTTTTGTTCCAGACATGTATAGACAGTGATTTTTCATGAAAAATCATTATTATCTTGCCAGGGATGTAGAGACAAAAATTTCCTTACCCACAATATTCATAAGAAAAAAAAAAAAAAAAGCTGTCCCAACTTGACAAGAAGTTCAAGTCACCTTTTCCATTTATCCCAGGCCACACTGCTTTCTATAATTTACGAAAACAGGATTCTAACAGACTTTTAAGAATAAAATTCTTTAGGATTTTTTTTTTAGATCATTTTGCAAAAATTCAAGAGTGCGTAACTCATAAAGGATGGCGTTTGAGCAATGTCAAATCAGTTCCATTAAGATATCAGGAAAAAGAATTTAACAGCTTACCAGTATATTTGGATGGCATCCACATCAGAACAGACTGTCAATGTCTGTCAAGTATCATGGTTTTTCACAAAGGAAGTACTTGCACACGCAAATACTGACCTTTCTTACCCGTCTGAGGTCATCGTTCCATTCTGAAGGTTCAAAGCAGGATTTAGGAACAGATTCCTGATTTCCTGAATTTGATTTAAAATTCCTGATAAAGACAACTCAATTTGTTTCCAAAGGGATTTTAAATATAGAAGGAAACAAAAGGAAAAAAAAGACACAATTTCATGGTGCTACAAAGGTAGACAGACAAAAGGGATATCAATGCTTGACACATCTTCCAAATGGGCAAATATTGATAATGTAAGAGGTGAATGACACAGTTGAGGTGCTCTCTCTTCTGCTGAGCTGGGTGAGAGACATGATATATATAGTTACAGATTGATAGATAAATAGATTAGGTAAAAATGTAAAGCTGCTCATACTATGCCACCCCAACACATGGTGCTAGACCTAAGTAGTTTTTCTTTTCTTTTTTACGGTGAAGTAGAAGAAGACAGTTAGAAATCTGTACTTGCTGTCAACTCACAAAACATCTATTCGAAAAACTCCACCCCCCCCCCCCCCACCATAAAATAAAATAAGCAATAAGATAACCTCCTTCAGGAAAGCATTTAGAACTGAACAGAAGGTGAGGGAATCACAAAGAGAAGTTCACTTTTTATTTCCCTATTTATCCTTCCAAATAAGACGTCTAAGATAGTAAAGAATAAAAGTGATCTTTTTTTGTGTAAATGCTATTAAGGCATATGCTGGCTCCAACACTGTGCTATACAATGCAGCAGCACACTTCGCCTCTGGACACCTATATTCTTAAAATATTTTAATGATACAGTTGCTATATCTTGAATGTTTTTTTCTCATGGAACCTTTCCTCCTCATAATGATTGTTTCATATACCACAGTGACTGTTTTGACTTGTATTTATTTTGTTTGATGATCAGCAATCAGATTCAAAATATAGAAAGAAAAACAGTTTCAGCCAGATAGGAGAGTGCAGAGAATGAGGACAGGGAAGCTGTCCTATCTCAAGTTTGAAAAAGAGTGCACACATGCTTTGCTAAAATGATTCTGAAGTGGTTTTGTGAAGCTCCCCTTAATACCTATCTTACTGACTGGGGCACCATTCACCAACCTGTCATTTGAGAGCTCGCGAATGAGATGAAGGCAAAGAAAGGCTTCTTAACTAGGACTATGCAGTTTTGCGAGGCCAGACAAAAAAAAAAAAAAAAAAAAAAAAATTCTTAAAGCAATAGCATAAACTGATTTTTGTACTGTACATGTACACTGTGCTAATAACAAACATATCTTATCAGTTTGCTTTACCATGTGGATGCATTTTGATGGTTCGTAATGAATATCTGTGTTGTAGTATCATCATCCGCCCTATTAAGCCCCCCTCTCTATCAAGACCTCATTTTAGCTGATTTTTCCAAGTTGAAACAGAGATGTTGTGCTTTATTTCTATGCAAATCCTCAACACACATGTAATCATCATGAAAATGTTCAAAATTTGAAAAAGGGAAAAATCACTTCAATAAAACTGTATGTCTTTGGAAAAAAAACAAAGCAAAACTGGAAAACATCATGCATTTTACATTCTTTATTTATTTAACTTTCACTAGTTTCTGGGAAAATATATAAATCTTTTTAAGTGCTCATCCAGTAACAAAGTGTGCAGAATTTTTTGCAAATGTACACCAGAGTTTAATGGGAAAAAACAATCAAACAAGAACTAGGTTTTACTTGTTCTTAATTCCTGGGCATTAAGTTATAATATAGTATTGTTCTCCTGGAAGCTCACCATCTCCAAACTGGTGCTCATTCATCTGCTCACACAAACCATTTTCTGTGTACTGAATGATTTAATGTACATCCAACTGAACATGTGTATACAAAGCAGAGTCACGCATGTGCCACATTTAATTTATCACTTGCAAAATACTCAAGTTGCGCCTACTCAATCCAACATCCCCAGCAAGAATGGACTGAATGTACATCCCAGACAAAGCCATTCCGTCAAATTTGCTTACTTGCAATATATCTACAATACTACAGATAAAAAAAAAAAAAAAAAAGAATAAAAGGTTAATTGAATCAATCTGTCTGATGTGGATCTAGCAATGAATTCCCTTTTTGTCTCAGGATAGCTGTTCTCTGCAATTTTCAATCACATAGGACCAGTGACAGATTTGTGTTTAGGAAACAGACTTCTCAGTAAATAAATATAAGACACAGACTGCACATCTGACAGAAAGCACTGTATCATGTTGATGCATCTGACACAAATCATCCACAAATGGCAAAACACATGCTTCATTTGTACCCACAGCACATCCTCTCATTGAATCCTGTTCAGACTATCCTCATTCATATCATCAACATTTGAAATGCATACTATGAAAAAAATTTTCAATCACATGTAAATCAGTTTAGAAAGAAAGAATAAAGGAACAAATACCTACTGGCAATTTTCAAAACCAAAAGTCTAGCAATGAAGAGTGTTATGCACAAGCACAGGTTAAGACACAAAAAGGCAATAGGTACAAGTACTTCACTTATCAGACAACTCAATAAAGGAAGAGTCTGCTACACAGAAGCTGAATTTTATCCATCCCACCAATCCTGAAATTGATTTGTGGCCATCCTAGAAGCTTTGAAAATTGTCACAAAACAATGTGATCCAGGAACCATTTTCTTGCAACTTTTAAAAACATGTAACAAAAAAGTCAACAATGGAGTGTTTTGTATGTAGCCACATTTCTTATTAAGTAATTAACTGAACAAAGTTAACACATTATTTGTGAACCCATGGTTACATTCAGCAACATACAACATTTTGGAAAATTACATTTGAAGTAAACTGATAGATTGATTAAGCAACTGATCTCAACAGTTTTGAGTCAAGAAAAAAATCAAATACTAAGATTCTTGATCTTGCTGATCTGTTTTCTCTTTCATTTGTTTTGCCTAGTAAAATTGTTGTGGTGCCCCCCCCCCCCCCCCCCCCCCCCCCCCCCAGCTTTATGATCTTGATGATCCCAGTATATGGATTTAAGTGAATGACAGCATCTGTGTGAGATATCTGCAATGTTTTTCCCCCCCTAACCCACACTTGAATGTGCAACCATACAAATTCAATATGAAACATTAGTGAGAACTGTTTGGCACGAAAATTTTGTGTTTGAAGTTTGACAAACTATTTCCATTTCCAGCAATTTTGCCAATTGTTTTCGCAAATTTGTTATTAGTATACCATCATTTTCTTCTGGTGAAGTTCTTAACCTTTTTTCTTTTTTTTTTTTGTTCTTTCTCATATGTGCTACTGTTAGAATAGCACAACCATGGCTTCACTGGAAGCAATTTTGTGAAACTTATTGTGACTTCCCAACTTAAAGAGTTTCTGTAAATCAGAACAGTATTTGAAAAATTTTTCAACAAAAATACAAATGATGATATGGAAAGCCACAAATGATTCCCTCTTCAGACATGTATTTTGTTTTGATTTATGCTATACAAAATAAATCTTGAAGGAAAATGACAAAAAATACGGGCTTTGCCAAAAGATGCAGGAACCGGAACGTACCTAAACAGAATCCTGCTATTCTGGCAAATAAAAAACATTGTCTTGCCAATAAAATACTACAAAAAACATGAAAAGTTGACCACCACACAGAGCGGACTAACTGCCCTAGCTTACAAGAAATTAACTCTCTACAATAAATGATGCCCAACACATTTTACTGTTCCTGATATCCAGCTTGTTCTAGACCAAAAGCAACGCTGCCATCAACACAATTATTGTTCAGTTCCTGACGAGTTATGTGCCATACAATAGTGGGCTGCGTACATCATTTTTCTTCTTTTTTCCCTTTTAGTTCTGTTTCAATCTGATTTTTAATCTCTATTTTATTACACTTAAGACTGAAAACGTCCTTCTAAACATGCATTTTATGCAAAACTGCATAGTCTTGTCATTCCTTTTTTCAACTGTTCATGAATATTTTGTATCCTGGAGTTAGTGGAGAGGGAAAAGGGTACAGTTTCAGTTTTAATTAGACACAGCCCAGCTGACAATACAGGGTCTTTATGAGCTGGGAATGGAGAGACGGAAACTACACAGATCTCTCCTGAAAAACAATAACAAACAAAAAGGACATTAACAAACTTTTTTCTCTTGGAGTGGACATGTCTGTAATAGCATCTTTCCTCCCCATTCCAGAAAAAAGTCCCTGTGAATAACTTTGGGTTAAACCCCACAGGAAAAAATAAACACTATATGGTAAAACCCCTATACCATCTCCTGCTTCTTCCATGTTTTAGTGCTCACACATACACAAATATTCTCATTCACATTTATACACATTCCATTAAGAGCTGGGCACAATTTTTTGCCACCATCCGATCAATTTTACACGGTCTACAAATTTTTACAGCTTCTTCAAACAAGCCTTTCTTTTGATTCACTTATCGGAGTCTTGACCCTCTCCCATCCCACTTTATTATTTCAAGACTGAATATGTAAGTATATATTTTTTTTTTCAAAAGGTGAACGAGGAAAATCAGACACAAGCACACATAACATGAACACTTTCCTCTTTTTATGTGTGCGTAGATGCAAATGATCACAAAAAAATACAATGTGCCATTCTAATGTGAACTCATTTGCACACGATTTACACATGGAAAATATGTGAACTAAGGAAGTTATTTATGGAGGCACAGCTCCAGAACAGACCAAGACAAATCTCCCAGGATGTAGATGCAAGTTACCCAACTGACTATGAAAGGAATATTGCTGTCAAATTCTTTGTAATCTCTCATTCTTTTTCTCTCTCTCTCTTTACCCTTTACGACAAATTTAAATAAGCTACATTATTATTTGACAAACTAAAACATCATTTTTCATGGGAAGATGTTTTATCACAAAATGGCAGATTCAAACAAACCTGCACCTGAATTAAACTGCTGTGTCTTGGCAAGCAAACATGAAAAGGGGATAATTCATGTGACACTATCCGTTTGGCATATATTTCATACTGTTGACTACACTTGTAAATCAGAAGAATTTAACAGCACTTGTGCAAGTATAGGACTACTTCTCAAATGAATGTACCCAGGACACAACATTACTTCCCAATATTACTTGCTTTTTTCTCAAAGATGCGGTCATTAAAATAGGCAAACACATGAATGACAGATGTCACACATAATGCATCTGTTACCATAATTGCTACATGAAACTCTTCGGTTTAAAACAGTCCAAGACTCAAAAGCAGTACTAACAGAATTATAATGCAAACTGCACTGAAACTCTAGAGAGAGCATGATGGGGGCAAAACAACGGTAGGAGGAGAGTGGAGGGATGGGGAAGAGGAAGTGACAAGGAGGGAGGATTCTATTCCTCAAAAAAAACTTTAAAGATAACAATCACAAAAAATGAAAGAAAGAGAATAAAACACAAACACTGTTTACTCAGAAAAGATCAAGAGTGATGCAAGAGTTCATTTATTTAATGCTTTTCTCTTTTCATTTACAAACAGTTCAACTTTTCTGTAACTGTGATATAAAAAGGTCTTTGTTCACAAATTCCTGTCCACGAACAAAAACAAAACAACAAAACAAAAAAAAAAATCCTTAGTAGCAAAGACAAGAAATATGCATGCACCTGTTGTCACCTACTGAAAAGTTTTCCTTCCCTACCCCTTTCAAATTACACACTGAAAATAAAATTGGAAGTGAAGTACATTACTACATATAAAACAACAGAATGATTAGGAAAAATCTGAGTACATTCGAACATTATGGGAAAGAGCTATGAAGGGATCTCTTGCAACCATTTCAAACTACAGAATTTCACAAACAGTCATTTTCGACCATTTTATCCTTCACATAATTATGAAGGAGACAAAGTATTTTCTTTCATCTCAAAACAGTATGCATATATAATCATCTATGGACATACCAGGCAAACACACAATGTCACACACACTTGTCCCGTTATCAACATATCACATCAGTTCCTGAACACTCAAACAAAAACATGTAAGATGAGTGAGCTACACGAAAATGATGATTTCACTTTACATTTTCATAATGATAATATCAACATTATTTCTTGCAATGAAAATTAAAACAAATCACAAAAGTTACTTGCAAATTGGAAGGGCTGTAGCTTTTCACCATTCAGGAAAGCAAATGATATATAATACTACTTAAGCGTTCCGCTTGGTTTCTTCACCAGGGGTCATGGACAGGAAGGGAACATCAAAACACACATGTATGTTTCAGTTCTACTACAGCCCCACTGACCACGCACCACCCTTCCATGGCTGTTGCATTTCTACCTTATTTCTTTATAACAATTTCAGAAATAGTAAAAGGAAGAAAAACTAAAATATCTACCTTTTATTTTCATCTAAACATCTTAAGATATAATCGAGCAATGCTTTGGTGCCATTGATCATCTTCAGGTAAAAGGTTATCTGATCTGAAATGAACAAACACGGTTTTTTTCTTTCTTTCTTTCCTTTAACTATGACTACTTCCTAATGGAATATAACATCCTCTGGAGCTCCGTGCAGCTTTCAGATGAAGAATGAACACAGCTTGATCATTTTCAATAAACGGAAATTACTTTGCACTTTTTTGTGTGTGTTGTGTGTGTGATAAACAAAAATAGGTTCCATTTCAAACAAAAACAAAACAAAAAAAACTAATCACTTGTTCAACATAATTCTGATCCTACAAATGACTGCATTTCAAAACAGTTGTTGTGGTATATTCAGGAGAAAGTGGCAATGTTTATCAGACAGCCCAATCTGTGACACTGCAGATTTTCAGACAATCCAACAGCTTCTGCATCAGAGCAAAAACCAGCCAGGCATGACAGACTTTCCAGACTGCAGTCCTTAGAGGGTCCCCCCAATTAACCTGTCAAGGTGCTTTCTAAATTAAGACAGATGGAAAAATAATCAAAGCAAATTAAAAAAAAAAGATGAAAATGAATGCAGCTTTAAAAAATGAATGATGAGGCTTAACAGGGTAGGTCATATTCACACATGTGCCAGACAATGTGAAATTTCATACCCTAAGATTATATATAACACAACACATAACTAAAATCATACAGGGCTTTTTAACAACAAAAAACATGCCACTCTACATTTCACTACTTCACAACAGTAAGATGAAGATACATAACAAAGTACACATTAAATCATTGTACAAAATGAAAAAAAGGGAAGGGTGGGGTTTGGTGGGGAGAGGGAGGGGGAAAGAAAATGTTTTGAAAGACTGATGTTGACCATTTGAATTAGCAATGAAAGAGAAAAATCAGACCCTTCAGTTCTGAATCTTCCTCTCTGGTTTTAAACATTTTAGACACCAAGGAAGGAGGCAGAGCTGGATTCCAGGAGAAGAACTGAAGTACTGATGGTACTAATTTGAAAGCTCACAGTGAACAACTGCATATTCACGGACATTTCTCTGTGCAAAACCCAAAGTGTTCTGAAAGGAATCCATGATATAGTTTCTTTCAACTTTGCAAGCTTTCTTTAAAATTCTTTAAAATTTGTCTAATAGAATACAATACAATCACGTAAGCATGAATAAACATGCTTTGCTTGATAAACTATGTACCACCTTTGTATTACTTTGATGGAAAGACAGGGGGGGCAGAAGGAAAACATTCAAACAGGGTAAGGAGTAATTAATCCAATGATGATGGAAACTAAGAGGGAAAGTTAATGACAATATATGGTTATAAAACCACACCTTCATGTCCATTTTCTGTATACGCTGACCTAAAGTTAAAATAAACAGAACACTCACACCCACATGCACCACAGACATAAAAAGGCCAGACAGGTCAGCATTTGTAACACCTCCAAAATTTCTGCATTTTTAATCTTAAAAACATTTCTTTGTAGAGAAAAAAAAATCTTATTCAATTACAAAAAAAAATTCCACAAGTCCAAACATTTTCATCTTTGTTAACTAAGCCTAGTGTTAAGTGAAAAAAAAAAAAAAAAAACACATACTGGTGATTAGAATGAATAAAAACACATTTTTATCTTTCCTGATGCCTCCTCTAAGTAAATGACGGACAAAAACCAACCAGCACAGCACTCCCGCTTTCACCACATCATACTGAAAATCAGCTGGCACAAAGCTAACCAGTCTCTGGATCACAGGGAGATCCAGTGTGTGTAGCACAATAAGTGTCCATGAGAGGGAGGCTATGCTGAGATGTCGAACCAAGCCGACACAAATGACAGGCAGCTACTTGCAACACCCTCCTTCCGACTGCTGGTTCTGTTCATTGTTCAGTCGAACTCCCTGCTGTCTTTGTTGACTGCCACTGCCTCCTTCATTCTTTGGTAGTTTCTTGGCTGGGAAGAGGGAAACATGATACAATAAACTATGGTGCATGGTTAAAAACCAAAAGCAAAATTATGCAAGGTACTGCCCATTATTTTCATTTCTTTTGATGTATTTCTCTTTAAGAAACATCACCCATTACACACCAACACCAGTTCATATAGCTTCAAGTACATTTCAAGGGTTCCACTTTGAGATTTCAAGGCCACAAAAACCACGTGTGGCTAGACACTTACAGCACATCCTGAAGATAGAAGATTAAAAAAATACCGACTTTGCCAATCCATGTTTCCCTTGGATGGTTCTAACGTTGTCTGTTGCAGGCATTCACAGTGGAAACACCCTGAAAAGATCTTCATTTCCAAAAACGACTATTTTTGAATAATCCACCTTTAAGAAAAAATGTTAGAGATGCATCGCCAGCATGAACTACTTTTCAAAGATTTTCTAAAAGCTGTCCTCAAGCATGGTGGATTTCTTTAATTTTCAACAGAACTGAAGAGCTTGAGGACCATGGAGATCCAAGGAGTGCATTATGTACTCTGTGCATATGCACGCTTGCACAAACAGTACGAAAAACAAATGATGGTAAAAATGTACAAGTAGCAAGCAAAGGAAATATATTCAATTTTAACAACTTTACAATTGAAAAACAATTAATAAAATGTTCACTACAGAGGAGGAGGATAGGTGTGTGTGTGTGTGTGTGTGTGTGTGACAATGAACATGCACCCGTGCCTACTGCACATTATTGTTTCAAAATCTGAAAGGCTAATGAATTTTTTCTTTGTGTTTTGTTTGTTTGCTTTTTTTGTGATTGGTAGGGTTGATTTTGGAGTGCATTTTTATGGACTACATTTATTACATCTACTATGCCAAATTCACTTATCCTTCATCAGATCCACCAATTATTCTGTGAATCAGTCACCTTCATTTGATGGAGCAAGGATAATTTGAACTCAACAGCAGATAGCCAGAAGCCTTCGTAGAAATTCATTTGAGTCAATCTGAAGAACACTACCAGTAACTCCCATCCCTCCCTCTTCTAACATGATCTTAAAATCAGACCTGTTTAACCCAAATTTGTTTACCTGTAATATCTTGGACAAAAACCTGTAATTTGGAAAAAAAAAAAAAAAAACCAAAAAACCCCACGTAATCTTCACAATCGCAACACTTTCCAAGATTTTAAGAACCAGCCGTTGGTGCACATGACCCTTTCGTCACCATCTTTGACAAGGTAAAAGGCGCAAGGCATGCTGGGAAATATCTTCTTACTGCTTTTGACTAAAACAGTAGCAGATGAAACTTTACATTTAACAATTCTCCTTCTTTTGATTTTTTTTTCCCCTTGTTTTTGGGGGGGGACCATAATTCCTGTAATTCTGATTCTTTTCCATAAAAATTACGGCAAAATTGTAAGGGTAAACTGGTCTGTAAAATATATGATCATCAGTCTTCAACTGATCTGCCATCTCGGGTTTTTTTTTCTTTTTTTTTTTTTTCCCCCTTTAAATCCGTAAGTCCCGATGTCCAAAGCCGCTGGCAGAAATAACTGCTTTTTCATACACAAATCAAATCTTTCTTTGACTTTGCATGATCTACATTTAAAAAATATCTGTGACTTGAGATTTACATTACTGCTACAATGCCTAGAGCAACTGATCAACCATGATGACAGAACACAGACTTCATCATTCTGCCGATAAACATGTTCCAGTAAACCATGAAAACCTGGGAGGCAACCAAAAGTAATGTGCAGTTCCAGCAGCCCATCAATTAAAGATCTAAACATTTTTGGTGCCCAAAGGCTATGAAAGAAGATCTAGGAACAGAGATATATCAATCAGTATACCAGACTACCTGGCTTTAAGTGGATGCAGACCGTCATCAGAAGCCAGAACAAAATGTTTAGCCTTGCTCGTATGGGCATGTTTTTGATGACGTCAAGATCGGCTTTATAACATCATTTTAACTCACTCCACTCTGACGTCCGCTATAGCGGACATCCCGCGCACAATGCTTTCTCTCTGATATTCGCTGTGGGGGATCAAACATTAGCATACTTTTAGAGCGAATGTCATTCAGAGCCCTGGTAACCAAAGTGTGCCATATGATAGTCTCATTATCACAGAGCAACCTTTCAATACCGCGCAGACCACATCATGTTGTGTTCTCTGAACACTGATCTATTTTTAAACCAGCCCGGTCCTGTGTTGAAGTGAGATCACAATGGTGTCTCAGCCTTCGACTAGTGGTGTGAGAAACAGACAGGGAACAGTGTTTACAGCTTACATGAAGCTGTTGAACTCGTTCAAACTGAAAGATCAGACCTTGAAGATATTGAACATGATGATGACAGTGAATTTAGCCCGTCTGAAGAGTATGAAACTGGGTTGGAAAGTGAACATGGCAATGTTGAGAGAGAGGAGTGGGTGGAGTCAGATAGTGGGGGTGGCGTAGCTCGAGGCGATGCCTATCCAAATGAACCACCAACAGACTCGAGAGGGGAAGATTTTCTCCGGTTCATGGTGAGAGACTGCATACAGACTTTTCTTTTTTTTTTTCCATCAATGCCTCCATACACAGGCCAGCAAACACATGGACTGAAGTTGCAAGGCATGACTGACCACGCCTCCTTGGATTTTTTTTCTTTACCAGATCAGGTCCACGCTTTACGCCAAGGTATTCAGCCATTATTATTTACTCTGTGTGTGTGTGTGTGTGTGTGTGTGTGTGTGTGTGTGTGTGTGTGTGTGTGTGTGTGTGCCTGTGTGTGTTTCTTTTTCAACTCTGTTCATGTACATCTGGACAAATACGCTGAACTTGACAAATTTTTTTTTTTATTGACAAAAGGACTGAGTAAAGTTGAGATTTTGATGATGACGCTGTTGTTCATTTTGAGACTGAGATTATGATCGTGCTGACTGCCTGACTTGACCACCACCAAATGGATCCGCTGAAGTGGGGGAGGTCAACACAAGGACAGGCAGGAAGATAATGCCCAAAGCTGTCCAGGACTACATAGTCAACATGGCAGGAGTGGACTGCAGTGACCAGCTCATGGCAAACAGCCTATGATTAGTGTTTGTTCATTTGATACTGTAGAAACTTTTCAAGTAGTCATTGTGTACATACTGCCAGCATTCTAAATGAGATCTGTGTAGAAAAAGCCCTTTTTTCAAAAGAAGCATTTCACACCTGTTTATATTTCCACCTAGTTTCATCATGAAAGATACCCCATCTTCTTCCTGTGACTGACGGAGTACTGTATAAACAAGAGCTTTAAAACTGAGTACTTTGTTTATACAGGTATACGGTTTATGTGTGTTAAAATTTCAAGAATGTGTGTGTAACCATTATTTTTTCATGATTTTTTTCCGATACTAAACAACTACCCAGTCTTGTGAAGAATGCTGAACAACAAACTGCAAAGTACTCTGTCATATCTTATTGATAGTTAAGTTAAGAAACTGGCAAGTAGCTATTTTCTACACTCTACTGGGTTTCTCAAAGTGATTTATGATGAAAATGGCATTTTTTCAAGAACAGAGAAAATTTCACTTATATGCCTCAGTAACTACTTCAAGTTTCACAAAATATGAAAAATAATCTCTTCTTCATCTGGCTACAAAAAGAGTGTGGTATATGCTACAGTTTTGAAACTTTGTACTGATCCTGTTCAATCACACAGCAATAATGTGTTCAAATTTCAAGTGTTTTTGTTGTGGTGTAATTTTTCAGTGATTTTTTTAAAAAATGTGTACAAACGCCCAGTATACAGAGGAATGTTGAATTTCATACTGGCCAGTAGGAAGTGAGTTAATTCATTCCTAAAAGTGCACTGGAACTCACTTAAGCACACAATGTTTATGAAAACAGGACAATGCTTGTAAATCACCAGAATACTGAAGGCTTTTCTTGACAAACCATTTCATCTGCACTTAGTATACATACAGAAATATTTAATTAGGTGACATCATGAAATAACAATCTATAAGTAAGGTACCAAACTTGATATTAAAACAATCCAAACTCAACTTACCAATCGCCAAGAAAATGTCGTTGACATTCATGGCTGTTTTTGCCGATGTTTCCATAAACAGCAAACTGTTCTCTTCTGCATAGGCCTGAGCTTCCTGTTTAAAAACAAACAACAAAAATACTTCAGCACATGAACATCACAAAGAAATTTAAATACTGACTGTGTTTTTTACAAGAGTGTTTCAATTTTTTCCTCTCTCTCTCTTTTGTTGCTGTGGCCACGTGTCAGCTCAAAGTAGATGATTATATATAAATCTTGGGGAAAAAAAAAAAAATGTCCTTCTTTGTTCTGTATGTCCATGTCAGTGTGTGTGCTAGCTGAATGGATACCACAAGCATCATTAGTTAGTTAAAAATAAGGGAATATAATTGTTTCTCCATGTAAATAGAAGGTACAATCATTTCATACTACTGACTATTTCTCTTGAACATTTCTGAACAGCCAAACCCAACTGCTAATTCTTAATTTAAAAAAACTAAATTAAAAAAAGCAAACAAAAAATTTTCCCCTCTCTTTAATGTATAACATGGGTGTGTTCTCTCTTTACTTTCATCCAGCCAATATCAGGCTTCCGGTCTCCCTCAACACATGACAGCAACACTCTCTTTCTTTCCCACCTTCAATGTATACAGTCAACAAGGGTGAATCAGGTACTGCTGATGTCGATATATGTGTGTAAGTTGTCAGAGCAAGGACGAGGACAAAGAGATTGTGCTAGAATGATATGAATACCTTGTTTCTCCCCTCTTCACAGTAGATGCAATAATCACCAAAATCAGTAACACTCCATTTTAAAAGAGAACAAATGCCAAAGAAAAGCATGGGGACTGACTGCGATAAAAGGAGATAAGATTCTGGTATCAATCACCATCTGGATTTGACAGGAACAGTTTGTGCAGAAGTCTCATGATATGAATAGGACATGGAGAACCACAGAAAAAAGAGAGATGCTATGAAGCTCCATTTTGGCCTCAGAGACAAGAGTAGACATGGACTGAAAGAAACATCAGTAAGAAATTTGAACAACAATTTCTAACACATCACATGTAGCTATATCTTGACTGTATAGTTGTACTGTTCCAAAACAGCCTCAGTACATTCAACACTTCTTGCCTAAAAAAATCTAACCACCACAGTGCTATAATGGTTATGATGGGGCTCCAACCTTTCATCTTCCAACTGCAACCAGGGCGGCAGGTGACCTTCATATGTACTTTTAAGAAGCACGTATGAGAAAGCAGATAAAAAAATGCCATTAATTCCCAATTTTTTTTTTCTTAATAATGATCAATAAAATAATGCAGATGATCTCGCTTTTATCTCATTAATCACCCAATTTTATCACATTAATCACCAAATACAAGAGCTCTTTACATCATTAAAGTCCATACCTCTAAACACTGTTTGTCTTGGAGAATATTTACATATATGTGTATATATCTAAAACCGTAATGACATCTGATCAGACTGTAAATGCCTCTTACCTCAAAGTCCACCATGCGTTTATTTTGCCAGGTCTGCTTTGTTGCCTGCCAGGGCTATCACAATGTTCGGACTGGCTTGTCTCTGCAGTTCTTTCACCCATGTCTTGGCACGCCCAAATGTATCCTGTAGCAATGGTGAACATGTGCAAGAATCCAGATCACTCTGATGGACCGCTTTCTCAGCTATATGTTTAGGCTTCAAAATTCTCTCACTTTCATCTATTTCTCATGGCCGTCTCCCCATTTTGTTACTCTGCATAATCCTCCAGATTCTTCTTTCACTTCAATTTAAAACAAAGTTTATAGGGGGAACATTATATCTCACAAAATTATCATTAGTGGAACTGTCAGCCATGTAATCAGGAAAAAAAAAAAAATCAATCTGTTTCAAACTGCCAGCTTCAAACCAGTGAATGATTCTCTAGCACTTTAAATGAACCTACATCAGCAATGATTGAAGACATTTCTGTCAGTCTGCACATGTTCCAGAAGAATACTTCTTTTGAAGAATATGAAATATTCCTTGTTTGACATAAAGAAACGATAAAATCACACAGAAGACCAAATACTTCAAGACATATTGTGCAATGATTGTAAAAATGACTTTTATTTTTCAATTCCTCTTCTTTAGAGGACATCATACAAACTACCTGTCATTTTGTCAGAAAGCCAAGACAGATATTTCCTTATTCTATCTGCAAAATGCAACCACTAGAATTTTTCTCTTTCTTTTCTTTTTTTTAAAACTTTAACCGTTCCATCTGAACGGCCAAGATATGTTCCAAATTTTCCTTCAGTTCACATTATATAGTTTCTTGTTCTGTTGTGCTAAAGAGCTGTCCTTATTTCATTTGAAATCTTTGCCTTTACCCCCACCACTACCCCTCTCTCCATCCACACACACACACACACATACACACTCCTTATGATTATATGTATGGTCTTGACCTGTACCCCCTTCTACCTCTCCTGCCTCATCCTTCCCACTCTAAAACTTGTGATTATAGAAATGGTGTCTTTTAAATTGAAAGTGAGTAATTCTACGGACAGCTATCTGAAGAAATAAATACATGTGCAACACAGCAATGCAGATATAATTATCAAATTGGAAAAAAAAAAAAAATTCTACCTTTAAATAACAGAATATATGAAATGCAAACAATACTAAACATACTACTGAAAAAAAAAACCTTCACAAAGTTCTCTCATTAAACAACAGATTGTATAGAAACCAAACAATTATAAAGGATGGACACAACCCACAGGATTGAATCAAATTAAAAACAAAACACACAAACACACAACCAAACCTGGGTTATCGCACAGACACTTTTGTAACTTTTCTGAGCTAAAAATGCAAAAGACATTTCTACCTGGTTTGTGATGTCGTACACAACAATGGCAGCCTGAGCACCTCTGTAATACATAGGAGCTAAACTGTGGTATCGCTCCTGTCCAGCTGTGTCCCCGATTTCAAATTTGACTGTTGTGTCATCGAGGCAAACCGTCTGTGTCAGGAAAGCAGCTGAAAATGGCAGTATAAATGATTTTTGTTAAAAATAAATAACCAACCAACCTAAGACGCAGTAAACACAAATGAAATGTAGCTTTTGTGTTACTGTACAACACTTTACACAACAGTGATTTTTTTTTTTTTTTTTTTTTTCATTTCTCTACCTCCATGATACATAACTTAAAACGTAACACACTCATAAGAAAGCTTGAACTTTATCATAAAATTACTGGCATGGGGCATGTTAATTCTTATGAAAGAAAGCAAAGAAAACTATGTTGTAACCTGCATAGAAAACTCCTGTCCTGTTACACCTGAACAGAAATCCATATTATCTTCATCATCCTGATTGACTATCCCTGTCAAACAAACAAAAACAAACAAAAATACAGGCAAATCTAAAAATAAAATGGCAAGAATCTAGTCTATAGTATAGATATCACTTGCCCTTCACCTAATTAATGACCTTAAAATATTACAATGTGAAAATGTCTTAATACAAGTAGGTCATTGGAGTGAGTAAACAAATCAAAGTAAAACAAACAAACAAAAAAAACCCCACACAATTACTCAGTGGGTAAGAGGAAAGGGGAAAACATCAGTTTCCTGGTGTCACAGTACAAACTCCAGTTCAAAATGTTTCAGTGTTGTGCTTTTCCACTGGCTCTGGTCACTGGCCTATTCTATCTCAAAAGACCGACTGAGGCACACTTCAGATTCAAACAATCATGTATCCTATGTGTCATGCTATGGACAAGCCAACGATCATTTCCTGCCTAAGTCCTTAGTAACATCTGACCCCCTTTGTCATGCATGACCCATGACAATGGCTACAGTGGCAACTCTTGAGAGGACAGCACCATTACTGCATACATGCCTGTCTGGCTGTGAATAGTTTGCAAAATTCTGCTCATTCACCTTCTCTCTACTTAGATTTTCCTTACTCCTCTCAAGCTTCATACTGTTAATGATTGAAGTACATGGTTTTCTGTGTGCATCGTTTCTATGGGATTCTGTTCCTTACTGGAGCCCTATGTCCACTGTCCACCTCATATTCACACACTGCCTATGTATTTGCCTTATGAGCTTGTGCACCACTGCTACAAGTCCATCATTGCTACACGTCTAGCCATTCCCACTTTCAGAGATATTTGACATGGTTTTCCCTGTTTCACTTTTTCGATTATAAGCATCACTTTTTTTTCTGTCTTTTTTGTCAAGTTTTATAATTTGTCATACTGGAAGATCTTCACTAACTGCAACAGCGTTTTCAATATTCTGCTTCCATGTGACAGCAACATCCATTAAAAAGTTTGTTTTTAGAACACTCATTTTGTTTTCAGTCATGCTTTATGGAATACAATTATACAAGAATGCAATAAAAGACAAAATAAATGCTACTTTTCAAAAATATTTAGAAGCCAAAAGTACCCAAACAAAATCTTGCCGATCCAAACAGCACAACATTCTGGTGACAAGATAAAACATTCTTGTTTATCTGAATGTTTCTTTCGGAAGACTTGCAGCCCTGCATGCTGCTGGGTGCAAGTTGCTGCTGACAGTATGAAGCAACCAGAGGCACATGAAACCAATTTCACTGAAGAATACGGTCAGTGCTATTTGCTAGGCTATGGACAGTGTGAAGGACCCAAAAGCACATGAAACCAATTTCACTAAAGAATACAAACAGTTAGTACTATTTACTGGGCTATGAATCGAATCTGGACTCAACTATTCATTTGACAATTTAAAAGGGACAACAATGACACAGATTTTCATATAATAAATTAAATAAATATATATATATATATATATATATATATATATATATATATATATGTGTGTGTGTGTGCGCGCACGAGGAGCTGGCCAGTGTGATAATGAGCAGATTGCTGAATCAGAGGTCAGAGATGGGCTACATTAGTGCATATCAAGTTCTTTTTAAGTGTTCAAGGAGCTAGCCAGTGTGATAATGAGCAGACTGCTGAATTGGAGATCAGGCTGACGCAGTGTATAAAGCATTACTGCGGACATGTGAAACACATAAACTGCTTCAGTGAGAGTTGAATAGTGACGGACAAAGGATTATGACAAGAATGTTCATATGCATTGCATCCACTGAAATCACAGAACTATCTGAATGTCTTTGTTATGTTTGTGGCTGGGAAAAACAAAACAAAACTAGAACACATGAGACAGATCTGATGTAGCACTATCTATCATTTACATAAAATAACCAAGAGTCTAAAAGAAACACTTACTTAGTAGATTTTGTGTCTGCATACATATCCTGATGTATAATTCTACTTGATCTTCATTTCAACAAGTGACTATCCAGTTTTACTTTCATCAAAGACATTCAAGATCATGAATTTTATGATGTGAAGCATTCTGAGAATAGTAATGTAGGACTTGATTGAAGTAATGAAATGAACGTGAACTGACTGAAAGCTGGTACTTGCCTTCGAATATGGTATTATGTGAATATCATTCCAGGAAAAAAAAAAGGAAAAAAGAAAACTAGACCCATAATTCTACTTCCAATGTGTTTCCTTCTCAGATATATATATATATATATATATATATATATATATATATATATATATATATATATATATATATATATATATATATATATATATATATATACATATAAATATATATAATATCATATATATATATATATATATATATATATATATATATACTGGTGTTAACATCAAATAACGAAACTCATATTGCACATGGGAGAGCACTCTCTTATTCACCTTCTGGCACAATGAAATGGTAAACAAGATTGAGGAACACTTAAGAAGAATGCATTTGGAGTCTTAAACAATAACAGATAAGACAGTCAACACCTACATGAGATGATTTTCTTTCTTCAACATTTGCAAAATTCAAGAAACACTTAACTTTCTGCATAGCTCTTTTAGCTGATACAGCAAATGACACAATCATTTCTCAAGTAACACTCCAAAACTCCTTAGATTCTTACTTCATAGCATTTCTTATAGACCTGGCCAGCATACTTGATGGGCTAATTTGATTTCAGCAAAATATGACCTAGATCAACAAGACTAAAAGGTGTCATTTATGTGATACTGAAGATCTATCTTTACATCCTAAATCTCCGTGTTCTGTTGTAAGGAACACTGATTTTTTTTAGCTAAAACAAAGGCTAATGTAATGATTTCCAGTCATTTTTGTGATTATGTACTCCACAATTTGAAATTGAAATTAAAGTAATGTTTGCAACTTCACTAAGGGTCACAAAACAAATCCTAAAAGATTCAGTTCAAAACCCTCCAGAGTTAGTTTAGCGAACAGTTTGATTTAAGAAATGGATGTAAAAAAAATTAACAGTTCACAACATTACAGGATTTTCTTTCATTCCACAGCACATACTATTACTAAACACACAAGAAAGGGGTAACTAGAATTAAAGTAGAAAAACATTTGGTGGAAACTGAAATGCAGCTCCTTAAATACAAAAAAATGAGTTTATTCATTTGTTTATCAGTTCAGCCTGCCCTTGACTTCAGTTCCCCTTTCATTAATAAAACCACTGCTCTTCATTTGCAAAGCATACTTCTATTGTATTCTGCTTTGAGTCCTTTTCCGGTTGGAGAGAAGTCTTTCCACTTGTCTCGATTCTAAATCAATAAAAAAAAATTGTCACATCTCAGAATGAACTATCATGCTGTGGACAGGCACAATTTGTTGACTTGTAATGTTCCACCTGAATGAATGTTACAGAAAAAGACTGAGTCCCTCCTTGGTACTGCTGCAAGAAGCATGTGACAGCCTGGCACACGAGCATGATATGTGACATGCCATTTCAAAATTTCACATAAAAATATTGCAGACACACTGGCCATCTGAAATCCTGCTCCACTTCAAATCATATTCCACTGATCATGTTCAACATCAAAACTGCTGAAATCTCTTATTTAACAATAAAGAAGAACAGTGAAGCAATCAGCACGACCATAATTCACAAGATACATAACTCTAGTTTCATTCCCTCATTTCTCTACAGACAACATGTCACTTATGTTCTATGTAAGCAAGCACTAAAGTACAACATATACAGACTTTGCAAACTTAAGTCAGAATGCTCAATTACGGAGTTTGTACATGGATGAAAAAAAGTGTTCATACCCTCTGTTCATACGAAATCTAATTTTCATATATTATCACAAAATTCTGGAGTTAAATGAAAAAAAAAAAAAAAAAAAAAAAAAACCCCTCAAAGTGTCGGAAATGATACAAGTATCATAATTCAACTACTTAATAATAATGTTTTTCACTGTCAATCTATTCACTTAACTGTTATTAAAGGCTACATGTCACATGAAATTCACCATAAAAAATACCTATACACTCTGCATATTTACAGTTACAATATCTGCCACATGGCATGGTGTTAATTTTCACCCAACAACGCTTGTGACAGAAGATGGATAACATTACTATATGGACTACAATCTGAAGCATCTATGTTAAATTGTGACTAAAGTTAATGCACACATCATTTTCATGTCACACAAAATATCCAATAAGGCAAATTGCATAGGAATTTTACTAACTTGATTTCAAATTATCACAAACAAAATGTGTTTTCTCACCAACTCAATCAGGCAAGAAAACATCATTCATTTCCATAAAGAATGAATGCCAGTTAATGAATTTCAGACTTCAACAGCCATCATCAGTTTGACCAGAATTAAGCTTATGCACTGATTTCAGTTGTGGGCACCATTCTGTGCTTTAGGCCATGTTCATACAATTATGTAATCTGTTAGTGTTATCAGTTTCATTTGAAATAAAAAGTTTCTACTCTCAGTCTTTTCACACAGCAGCTTGTTAAAAAAAAAAAAAAAAAATCTATCTGAAACCTGCACTGCTAGAGCAAATAACACATCAGCATAAAATTTCATATTTCAATTTAAGAATCAAGAATTTGATTAGTCTTCAAAAAACATTTGTTACCTCCAATAGTGCTTTCTTGATACTCATGGAACTGCCCCTTAACAAAGCGAAGAACCAAGCTGGATTTTTTCCCACAGCTGACTCCCCCAACAAGACCAGTTTGAACTGACATATTTTCCCCTGAGTTGCACCATTTGGTCTTTGGGCACCACCTCGACCAGCCATTGTGCCTAGATACTAGCGGTTGAAGTAAACTCCTGTTCCTGGTATCTGGGCCTGAAAAAGAAAACTGAAAAATTACTTAGATTATTATAATGGATAATAATAACTATTTTTTTTTTTCAAATAACATTTTTTAAACTGCAAAATGTACACAAATGCAGCAAACAGATCTTCAAACGCTGTTAAAACTGCTCTGTTAATCTCACAGAATATGTAATAACAATGCATGCACATATGGCTTTGTGCGCACACACACACACACACACACACACACACACACACACACACACACACATTAAAACTACTCAAATAAAGGAAAAACAGATTTAATCAATGGTACTAGCCACTGTGGCGAAGTGGTTAGCATCGTGGACTCCTGGCTGGGAGGTCTTGATGAGCATCAGGGATTCCCGGCTGGGAGGTTGTGTGTTCAATTACTGTCAAAGACATTTATTTCATGGAATTTTTCTGCATCAGCCAGTTCCTAGTCCTACCACAAGCTGAGTTTGCTATGGGCTCAACTAGCGAGACTGGGACCACACAGTCAAGTTCAATCGACTTAAATGAATGCATCTCAGAGTCTCAAATTTTCTGACCAACACTGTAGGTCTCTGTTTCTCTCAGGCCTGGTTGATGTGGGATACATTATGAAAGTGAGAGTAGAATACAGCCCGGTAATGCCATCTCAGATCGGAATGGAAATTCTTAGTATCATCTTCGTCATCCTCTTCCTCATCGTTCAGCATTAAAAAAAAAAAAGTATCACATTCTGTGGCCCTTCATGCCTTCCTCTCAAGGTGACTCAGTTTTGATATCCTTTCCATGTCTATGGCCTTGGTTTGATTCCTTCTGTTTAGGGTCACCGGTATCAATAAATTCATGAGGGCTGCTGCTGGATGGACATGGTGGCACCCTCCGGAGAGACACTCTCATTGGCTCTGCGACTAAGCAATTATTGTCATCCATTGGGGGATTAGTGGATGGGCTTAGCTGTGTGCACGAGTGAAACCTACAAAACTTGATTTGACTGAAATGAGGCCTGGGTCCAGGGGCCGACTAGGCCCCAGCGGGATATGGGGGCAGCCCTTCCCTGTTCGGGGGGTCCAGGTGGGACGAAGCCCCCTGGGCGAAATTAAATTAAAAAAATTTTTTTTAGGCCAATTTCGTTGGCTCTCCTGCACCAGAAAAAGCTTAATTGTAATAATTTCTGCAGTAAAAAGCTTAACTGTAACATGCTTTTGTGAGTTACTGTTAGACTTTATGTTCCATTAATTCTTTTAAATGATAAAAATAATATTTATGGCTTATTGTGCAAGCTCAGGAAAGTTAAAGACTAAATGTGTAGAAATAATCCAGAATATAAAAACTCAAAAAAGGGAGATTTTTCTCACCAAATTTGAACTGATCGAACATTCCAAAATCAACAAAACTTCCCTCACAAAATGTTTAAAATGGTCACTTTACTATGTAAATCAAGACTATGTTTTTCTTATGCTCTGGGTGATCAGCATGGCTTCAAAGTTTCTTTTTTTCCATTCACTCCGTAACTGATCGTTTTTGAGCAAATGATACAGAAAAATATGCCGGCCACATTTATTTTCTTGCACCACTTGCGATATTCATTGCTATCATCATCATTTTCGTTTAGCCATTGCCATCTCCATTTGTTTCTAATGTGGCCCTCGATGCATGCTACTGGATCTCCTCCTTTCAAAAAAGCCATGACTACTTAATTTCTGGAGCACCATGCAAACTTTCGTCATCAGCCAAACGCGCCTGTAAAGATGCCGGAAATACAGAAACAGCTACTTACGGTAAGAGATCGAAAACTTGGATCGAACACAAAATCAGAACCGTAAATCGTGATTTCTTTTTTTTTTTTTGAGGGAAGTTCCATCAAGACTGAAAGTCATTTTGACGGATTTCCGTCCATAGACAGAAAAGTTTCACCCATGTGTGTGAGTTGGAACCTGGATCAGAGCAGGTACCACTGATTACCACCAAAATGCCTTGGCTGCAGTGCAGTGTTTCCTCCGATGAGTTTCTCTCTTGACAACTTGATACTGGCAGCTCCTTGTAATCTAACAAGATTCATATATATCTAAACAAACCAATTCAAGGACTTTCAACTGTCTCAGCTGCAGTGCAGTGTTTCCTCCAATGAGTTACCTCTTGACAACTTGACATTGGCTGCTCCCTGTAATCTAACAAGATTCATAACAAGCCAATTTAAGGACTTTCAACACACTTATAGACAACTTTCGACATAACATTCAAGGACAGTTGTAATAAAACATAGCTTTAGTTTATGCATACTCTGGTTGCTTTATACAGTCACTTCACAGACAGCATGGAAGTGGACACTTTCTGCATACAAATTACAATGAACTTGAATGTTTTCTTATCACTAATTCTCCATACAGTTCTGTGATTTTCTCATAAAAAACAAAACTTTGCTCCATCAAAAAATTTTGACATTTAAACATTTTTAAACAATTTGAAGCATCTCAGCATTAATGCTTTCACGACGGGTGCGGCAGAGCAACGTCACTTCCCTGCAGCCGTATGCACGCACATGCTTACAACCATTGCAGCCACGCGATTTTCACACTTTCATAACTAAAATGTAGGAGAACACAATCTTGTTTATGTTTGTTTGGTTTGTACAACAACAGCAACAGAGGAAGAAAAGGGGCTAAAATTTTTGTTGTTACTTTGAACAGATGCAGAGAAAGTCTGAGGTATTCACTATGTGTAATCCAAGTGAAAAAAATATATAAAATGAAAATACATCATTGCACGCTGTACACACTTTTCACTGTTTGGGCTTCAGATGACATGACGCAAAACAGAGCGAATAAATCAAGCTCGGATTCTTTTCAATAAACTTGTACACCTTTATCCCCCTCATCCTCTGAACCACTTAACTGAACCAATTCTAACACCTCATGTAATTCTTCTTTTGCCTGATATGTTGGCCAGGCAGGAAATTCCAAACGTGCCTTTTGCAGAAATTCCCAATGCCAGACAGGTTTCTTTGTTTCAGACTACTCACAAAGGTCAATCTTACCCGTCCAGTGTCTAGAACCCTGTTCTAAATATTTTGGGCAGCTCAATCCCTTACACCTAGACAAGAGCACATGGGATTTTTTTTTTTTTATAGTTGTACTGTAACTGTGGCACAGCACGTCCAGGGAGTACAGCACGTCCAGGGAGTACAGCAGCGTTGCCGTCACCACAGAATGGCTGTTGTGAACAGGTCGACTGAGCTGCCATCACTATCAGTATCACACAGCGCGTCATGTAAATGCTAAATTTTAAATCCACACTTCTGGCACTTTTTTAGTACTTGACAGAAGGTTCACACAATGTAATTGCTTTTAAGAACTTTCAATGACTTGAATGGAACCCATCAAACACATGTAAACCCATGTAACTGGCAAAGTTGCTGTCAAAGAACTGTTTGCTGTACTTTCAAATAGACTTTCAACCAGTAAAGAATGCCTTCTGGCAAAATCTAAAGTTAAATGTCAAAGAAAGATGCAAACTTAAGATTTCAGCTTCACAAAAATGCCATAAACATCATAATGAATTAACTGACAAAGTAGCATAAATGCCAAATAAAATATAAATCATTTCTGTAAAATTAAATTCAATATTTAGTAACTAGTCAGAAGCAGTCTTAGGGACTTTGAACTAAAAATAAGCATTCCCCTTCGCTTAGAACCGTGGGGCAATCATGCATAGCATTTGAAAAGGATGCCATTTGTGGGTCCCTAGGGCACCTGTTTTTCTACCCTCAGATCACACCATCAATTTTTCTGCTTCTTTCCCGAAACAAATTCTACTGAACATGAAAAAAAGCTATTATGAAGAGTAAGCCTTGTTTCCCTTTGTCTTAAGCCCAATAGCACATATACATTATAAGACAGCGCGTGTGAAATAGCAATCATTGTAACAAAACTGACCTACAAATCACTTGGAAAATAGTCAACATGAGGTCTTTCATAAAGTGTTTGATGGGATGATCAGAAATGCGCTTTCAAACTTGAAATGACTGAGATGTTTGGGAAGAACTCCAGATGAATTCGCTAAATGAAAACCACACATTCGCTGAAGCAGTTTCAGTTTAATCCAGATGACATCACTGTGTACGGACAAGCCTGTATGGCACTGCATTCACATTTGCTAATAAGCATGCTGGCTAAGTCTACCATTTCAAGACCATGAACAAACTGAAGTTGTCACATTGCCTACATTCACTTTGGGGCTCATCTTTTGGAGTCTGAAGGAAAAACAAAATCAAAAAAAAACAAACTGAAGGATGAAGAGTGTTAGAGTATTTAATAGTTTGCAGTGATTTTTTGTTTTCAAAACGGGTTTCTTCTGTTCGTTATGAGACTATACCAACAATGCGAGTTTCAGTTTCATCAAAGAGGCATCACTGCGTGCAGACTAGTCCAATGTGAAAAATAATCATTTTGAAACAAGTAGTAATGACTAGCCTTCTGTATAATATAACAATTGTTTTTTTTTCAATTTCAAGTTAACCATTCCACAGGACAAAAAATTGTGAGTGGCAAAGGCCATTGTTGTGCGCATGATGAAGTTAATGTAAGCATTTGATTTTACCTTGCATATGAACAGCACACACACACACACACACACACACACACACACACACACACACACACACACACACACACACATGTATACAAACACAAACACATACGCATGCACACACAACTACACACATCAGCTGGCAATTACCATCAACCTGTTTAAGCTAATTTTGCTATCAAATCCTAATTCTACAGTAGGCTTATACTGTCTTCAGGTCTTTACATTTGACTGGACCCTTTCATTTCTGGGCAGAGTTCTAAGGATCCTCTTTGGTACACAAGATGGATTGCACTGAGCATTCAATGACCACTTTACTGTATGTAAGTTTGTAAAATTTATTGTGAAAAATGCATCTGCTCACACACTGAGAAAAAAGTGCATTGCTGCTTTGTGCACACTATCAATTTTTTTCTCAAGACAAAGTAATGTCAACCTGTAAGTGCACAGCAAGTGTGACTCAGAGCAAGTCATTGAGTGCAGGTCAACAGCACTTAAATAGCAAAACAGGCAAAAACAAGCTAACACAAAGTTCTTAGTATGAACTGATCAACTGATGCTGTCCTTATTTCTCTCTCTCTCTCTCTCTCACACACACACTGAATTATTTACTTTTACAAGAGAAGCAAGCACCCAACGAGATGAAGCTAATCTGTATAGATTAATTTTTCTCATCCCCACTAGTCTCGAGCTACAACCTATCACGACTTCTAAATGATGGTTACGTTCATCTGTCTATAACACACAGGTGTCAGAAATAATCCCATATCATGGATCAAGCTTTCAACGACAAAAGTAACCTAAAACTGTGGACCACGAGTCGGTCTGTGAGCGAGTGCACTTCGTTACACAATCCTCAATGACTCAGGAATTCTCAGACCTTGTCCAATGTGCATGAATCTCAACACAGGCACAGGTTGATTGATAAAAGCACCACAAGTATTCTATGCGGTTTTTCAATGAAATCACCTGATTGATAACAAGAAACACATCATTTCCAGATGTAACAAGGAAAGAGAGCAAGTCGGTCA
This sequence comes from Conus betulinus, assembly GCA_016801955.1. NCBI lineage: Eukaryota > Metazoa > Mollusca > Gastropoda > Neogastropoda > Conidae > Conus > Conus betulinus. Next base: position 517,625 of record JADBJO010000254.1, on the reverse strand, counting down.
GCCATTTTGACCGTACGTCTCGAACAAAATAAGCAATTCGTCACATTTGGCTATTTAGCCCAGTTTTGCTTAAGTTTATTTACCTCGTGAGTATCACAGGAGTCAGTGTTTTTTGACTGATTTTACTCCTCTGAAACCCTGATTGCTATTGGAATGCTAGAAAACAATATGAAATTACGTAGAACCACCCTCTTGTACGCAGCACTAATGTATGCACATTAGAGGAAATGACTACGCAAAGGAATAAGTGCGATATAATTTTTCTATTTTTTCATCCTAATTACATATTCATACGCTAAATAGTAAATTAGCTTGAGAAGTTATAAGTGTTCACATACTACTAGTTTTGTTTTTGTATCTAAAGAGTAACACACATAATACATAATCGAGCGTATTAATATTGTCTTCTGGATGATCATTCTGAATGACGTCATGTATATTAGAGACAATAATAACAGGGCGAAGTGTGTATGAATGACTTGAAATGATATATTTAACATATATATCATCCTTCAAAAAAATTGTTTTGAATAGTGGCATATTCATTTATGTCAATGCAAATATGTCAGACAGGATCCCCAGACTGAAGAGCAAAAACTGAGACTGCCAACTAGGCCTACAGCAACTCTCATCGAGTCAATCCTCGCCTACGAAGAGAACTCTGATAGGCGTAGGAGGCTCAGATACTATGGAGGCTAGACAGAAGTGCAGAGAGATCGGAGACCGGTTCTCATGTGCTACATCCGATGTGAATGGTCTTATCCTTTTGGGGATGTTTCCTTGTTTGTTCTGTTTGCTCTGTGCTGTCATGTCTGCAAGACGATTCGGCGTCGCAAGCAGCATTCTATGGAGAACTGAATGTTTTCATGTGGGAGCAAGAGTTACCGTACTTGTTTCTTGTGTATTATTTACTGTTCCTTGCCTCATTTCATTTGTTTTGGTCTTATCAGATTACATCATAGTATCATCCAACGGCACGTAAGGTGACCACTATGTTCTTCTCTTACTGAGAATGGGGAAGACAATTCTTACGCACACAAGGGGAGGGGAGGACGTGATTGATTAGGGTCGTGGTTTTTATGTCGGGTAGTGTTCTAATTCTTTATCAAAATCAAATGAAACAAACTGCAGCGTTACCGAAACACGACGAAAAAGCAGAAAGAGCATACAAAACAAAGAATGATTCACCTTTTTGGCTTCACAAGGGGAGTATTGTGCATGTTAATGTCTGTACTGTTTTCATTGTCTTGTCTTGTCGCTGAGGAAGGCTTATTGCCGAAAATTTCTTGTCTTGTTTTGTGTCGTTCATTAAAGTGCGTTACTTCACACTTTGTTTTGTGTGCTCTTTCTGCTTTTTCGTCGCTTTATCAAAATTCCTAACGTACAATTATGTTCCTACAACAATCGCTGACTTTCAATAATAACGGGATCAAGTTAACGATAAGAGTGCCAACTCATTCACTAGTCAGGAGGAAAACCTGAATTGAAAAGAGAGACAGACAGAAAAGCGTGCGTGCGTGCGTGCGTGCGTGTGTGTAGACTTGTCACAGTTCGGAGCTGCCAGTTCCACTGTAACTTTTCACAGGCTGTACTGAACAAAAAGGCATCCGATCAAATAAACTAGCGCTCAGTGAAACCATCGTACAATCATAGTTCATCAGCATGAACTGCAGTTGAACTGATTTGGTGCCGTTGAGACTTCGGGAATTTGAGGCTTGTCCAAAGAAATGTAACCATGCCATGTGCAGTGAAAAGCCCTCGCCGCTGAGTACACGATAGGCCTAGAGGCCTTTCCAGAGCGCGAGTAGCCACACGCCACAATTAGGATTTGCACTAAAACACTATCCATATAGCATAAGCATGTTGAGGCCTACCATACATTTGAGCCAGCATTTAACGTTAATAAACTGATAACTGATCAAAAGAACTAGGCCTACTCCCCACCAGTTCTTTCCCTTGTTAGGGAGGATTTTCGCCATGAAATCACAATCTTCAAATACATAACTTTCCCTCAGCTGAAGTCTTATTTCAGGCCCTTGCACTTACCCTGTGACCCTATTTCTGCGCCAGCTTGAAGCGCACAAATAGTCCCATTTCTTTGATTTTAATCTGTCTACTTGGAACTACCAGGCTAGTACCTTGATGGCTATATGAAAGAAAACGAGGAGAATCAACTTTCAGACACGATAAAAAAAAATTCTTAAAACAATCCGTTTGCACCAGTCTAATAATACTCTGAGTATGATAGAACCAGGCAGCAGCGGCCCAGAGCAACTCCTGACTCTACCTCAACACTACCGAAGGCCTTGTCACCCTTGTCAACATATGTGCTCTGACACTGTAGGCCACTCCGGATGGCAAGGATGAGTTCCATGAAAATCTTGCTTCTACCGTAAGGAACATCACCAGCACAGAACAACTTGTTCTCGTGGGCGACTTCAATGCCAGAGTGGGTACAGACAACGACTCGTAGCCCTCTTGCCTTGGCTCCTTTGGAGTGGGGAAAGAATGAGCGTGGACAATGGCTGCTCGAGTTTTGCGCCGGTCACGAACTGTGCATCGCTAACCTCTTCTTCACGATGAAGTCTCAACACAAAGTCTCCTGGAGACACCCTCGCTCAAAGC
>JADBJO010000254.1:497500-507500 GCA_016801955.1 Conus betulinus | reverse complement strand
TCAATTTATGTTCTATACACATCAGGCAATGTATCATTAAATGCAATTGATACCTCGCAGAGAAACAAATACTAGAGAGAGAGAGAGAGAATACTGAACATGGAAACGACAATTCTTGTATACATTTTGAAATGAATACTGAATCAAGAGCTTAAACCTTCGGAGTTGTTTGCCATTCAAATTTTGTTTTGATTCTGGCATCAACAATAGCGTAGTTCTTTTCATTTGCTGTGCACATGATCATTGTAAATGTTGTGCTGATGCATCGAGAAGCCTCTCGAATCACGGTTGGTAAACGGCTCGCCATTCGTTTCCTTCATTTGTGTTTTGTCACAAGATTGCTTTTTTAGACATGTTTCGTGATGAACGTGCGTGTGAGTACGTACGTGTGCGTGCGTGTGTGCGTGCATAAGTGCGTGCGTAAGTGCATGCGTGTACTCATGTTCACATCACGTAAGAGTGAATGGTCATGGAGGTCCCAACATTGTAAGCACCGTTGAAAATGGCGGCTGCGTGCAGATCATGCAATGTGAACCGGCATCAAAATTCGACAGATTGTTTTTCTGTGCACACCACCTAACATGTGAGTTATGTTGTAGAATAATGGACCCCAGTACAGCTGAAGTTTGAAGCTTTAAACAATGCGCACTCTGGGTGAGAATACACAAACAATGCGCACTCTGGGTGACGAGGTTGAAACCACTGATCTAGAATACTGCCAAATGTAGCAGTTTCAATGGTGTAAACCTCAGGCGTCATTTTTTCACCACAAGTTTGCATCGTTTCTGGCTTCAGCTTTGTTGTTGTCCAGGTTCTACAACCCACTGGCAGTTTGCATGCACAGCACGTGAAACTGGAAGGAAACTACCGACAGTCCTTTCCGTTCGCTCTCGACTTCCCCTCCCCTCTCCCTGTACCATCCCATTACCAGTCTTCTTTCATCTCATGTGGCAGTAAATACTCAAACTGCCACTTCCCCCTTTCCCCCTCTCTTCACCTTAACAGAATTGCCGATGTCTTTGCACTCTGACTTTTCTCAGTGGCCTACTCTCATGCTGTAGATTCTGGCTTCTCTATTGACACCCCACAGTCGTTTCTGTCGCAGTCCCAGCGCCGACAGACCACAGACTGCTATCAATTGGCAGTCATCATGGTGTAACTCACAAGAGGTGACACCGTATTGTTGCTGATGTATCAGTGCTCTGCCGTGTCTGATCCTGGATACTACTATACACATGTAACCTTCCGTCGCTGATCATCAGGAAGAGAAGCTTGAGACCATGCGTAGCACTACACACCCAGTTTCCCTCAAAATGAATGATTCTGATTGACTTCAGTGAGACATACGAAGGAAGAATGGAGCAGGCTCATAACTCTAAATCTGAAACGTATGTCAATCTAGCCAGCAGCTTCAGAGGATCTGGCTTCCAACCCAAAGTCCTCGCAAGAGAGATTAAAGCAAAGCGGAGCGAAGGGATGGGGGGAGAGATAAGCTTATGTACCTATGATCCAATGAGTCAGCTCCCCTTTCTGTATGAGAAGGACCAGAATGTTAAAGGCAACGGCACTGGCAGCTGAAAGAGTTCCAATTGGATCTAGTCGTGGAAGAACAAAAGTGAAATTTCAAGGCCGTATTTCCTAATTTAAAACAGATGGTCAATAGCTATTGGGGTAAGACATCCGTCTAAACAGAGTAGGCTAGGTCTTGAGACGCCCCCCACCCAGGAGGAGCAGGTCCCAATCTCGGCGGCACCAGAAATGTTTCTGACAGCAGAGGAGCATCTATCTAGATATCGTGACCTGGATGCGGCCCAGCCCCCTTAGATGTTAAGTTCACCCGTCTGAAGAGGATTTCTTCATTGAAGAGCTTCACCTGTTCGACTCTTCCTAGAGTCTCTCCCTACAGACACATGCGATCGCCTGTCAAGAGTCGCGGGGGCATTGCAATGATAAATGCTGCAGTTTGTTTCACCACTTCCTACCGTTATGGTCAAGCCCTCTACTGATAATCAAAACTGCCCAGTGGCGGAGCCAGTGCATAAACGCATATCAAGAGGGAGACCACCAATACAGACCATAAAGACAGAGCCCATGAACTTGCCGACACTGGAGATTTGAGATGGGTGGACCACGAGCTGTATGTGAAGGTGAAAACGAAACTGAGGTAACCACGACGTAAGAGAGCTTTCCTTGAAATCACCGTCGACGCAACGGTTCTGCCAATGGCAGAGAGAGCCACCCCTGTCGAACGTTAAGATGGGGCTGTCCGTGTCTGGACCGACTGTTCATTCTTTTGAGATATTGGAGTACGTTGGCCAAAATGTCTTAATCACACACACACACACACACACACACACACACACACACACACTGGTAAGCACGCACCCAAGCTCGCGCACACAAACACACACACACACACACACACACACACACACACACACACACACGCGCGCGCGCGCGCGCGCGCGCACGCACACACGCATGCACACACACACACACACACACACACACACACACACACACACATTCTTCTTGGGTCTTCATGCTCAATGCAGAATTGCCATTTAAAATCTGAGAAAAACAACTGACAAATGAACACTATGGTCTCTTGAAGACTCGGGAAACCACACGACAAACTCTTCTGGTATTGCTCAGACGCGGACGTGTCTTAACCCCTCCTTGCCAATTGGGGCAACAACATCACAGCAATGCTCGGCGTCGGTGCTCTACTTCTGCACCAGTTATAGGCTGTTCTTAACTCCACGAACTTTAGGATCGCACAGTTTGTTCGTGTAGTTCGTGATCTCGGTAATCTTTGTCTTTATTCTTAATCACCGGATCTTTTGGTTCACGATCCAAGATGGGCTAGATTCGCGCATCTCCCGGATGATAGGTGTGTGGTTAAAAAAAAAAAAAAAAAGAAAAGCAAAGCTCAACACATTTCTTGGAATTGTTTGGGGTAGCGCAATCGTAATCTTATTGAAGTTCTGTTGTAGAAATCACTTCGAGGGAATGTTCTCTGTAAGGCAAATCAGTTTGTGCTTGCTTGACCTAGATTTGCATTTTTGACTCGAATTAAATATTTGTATTTGGGGAGGCCAAAATACTCACTTTCACGATGTTTTGAAAATAAATAAGAAAAAAAAATTTTCGGACGAAGCCAAACCATGTTCACCGCACATACACAACAGTTGCAACGTAAAGCATGCCTAACAATATTTTACTTGTTGTATTCCCTCCTTTGAGCAAAGATCGTTCAACTCTGAGTTAAAACTCAGTTTTTAGTTCATTTATCTCAGCGATCTCTACGAAATTTGATCCAATCCAGGTTTTCAGTTAACACACAAACTGGTTTGCCATTGATTCAAGATCTATGTACCCATACCAATGGTACGTTCAATTTAAGTCTGGCCTTGTTTAAGATCTGACAGCTTTTTATTGTCGAAAAAAACAAACAAACAAAACACATCATAAGCTTGTAAGCTACAACCATTGTGCTTTATTTTACACGAAAGCGAGAGAGAACTACTTCAAAAATGGCGAAGCTGTAATGATTTAAAAAGAGTGATCATAAAATCAAAGTGCAGGGAAATGCGTGAATTCCAGGACAGCTAGGTTCGAAAGGATGAAAAATGCGGACTGCACGGAGTTTCAATAGGTGACACAAGTGTGTTCTGTCAGGTGCTTCATACAGTAGTACATGTTCACAGTCTAATGCACTTAATATTTCCACAACCCTTGCAGTACCCACCTCGGGCTTTATGTACAAAGTTTCCATCGCCTCAGTCACAAGTCAAGCATGTGTGTGTACGTGCATACGTGCTTGCATGCGTGTGTGTGTGTGTGTGTGTGTGTGTGTGTGTGTGTGACTGTGATAACCCCCCCCCCCCCCCCCCCCCACCACCCAGGTCTTTCAATTAGTGCTAGCCGCCATGGCATGTCGTTAGCGTCGCGGACTCCCGGTCGGGAGGTCGCAGGTTTGAATGCCATCAGAGTCATTTATTTGTGGGATTTTCCTGCCACGACCGGCTCCTACCCAGTGAGCTTGCTATGGGCTCAGCTGGGAAGACTGGGACCATGCTGTCGAGTTTCATCCACTTAATGGATGCGACTCCGACAGTGTTGCTCAAATTTCCTGACCAACACTAGAGATGCCTGCATCTCTTGGGCCTGGTTGACGCTAGGATACATTACTAAAGTAAGCGTAGAGCTCAGCACTGTCATGCAGTCTCAAACCAGAACAGAAATCCGAAGTATGATTTTCATCTTCATCGATCAGTATAAGAAAAAAGTCTCAAATTCTGTGGCCTTCATACCCTGCTCTCGTGGTGACATCAGTTTTTTGATTGCCTCTCCGTGTCTGTGGCCTTGGTTTGGTGCTGTTTGGGTCACCGACATCAGTAAATCATGGGGACTGTCACTGGATTGACGTGGTGGCGCCCCTCCGGAAGGAGAGCTCACTCACACCGGCTCCGAGACTATTATTGTCGTCAGCAGGGGTCTAAGTAGGTGGTATCCTCCTTATGTTAGAACAGGAGCCACTGAATACTACTGAAGTGACTCGGCAGCAGTGCAGTATCTCCTTAGTTGACTGCCTCATGACGACAGAACACTGACTGTCCCTTGCATGCTGTTGGCACTGGGGCTGTGGCGGGCCGGGCTAGGCTGTGACTGTGGACAAGGGGTCGGATTAAGCGCCGGGGATTCAGTGCCATTGACGTGACACCGAAGATGGACTGCACAAAAAAAATCTTGCTGTAGTTAAAAGGTGTTCCTCAGACAGGTTCAGCTTCAGAAGAGGAATCAGCCAGAAATCACACAGGATCAAACCATGACAAGACTGTTGGGAAGCCGGAGACAACTTGTTTGGATGGCTACTCCATACAAATCACAATGATCTAAGGTTCAACAGCACTAGCGTCGTAATTAAAAAGGAAAGTTTTACCCGTACCAGTTGTCGAACACGGCTCACAGAGAGACCGCAAAATACCGACCAAACAGTATCAATTTAGCCGTGTGTTGGAGACTTTTCCGGCAGAACATCGACCATAACAGAACCTTGTGAGTTCAACAAAACAGAGAAAACAGTCTTCCACGCTACAACCCAGATCACAGTATAACATTGTCTTTCACTATCATCTCTCTTCCACCTCTAACTTCACCGTTTGTTTTGGATGTTGATAAATTGAAGTTTTACATCCTGTATTATATATATATATATATATATATATATATATATATATATATATATATATATATTCTGGCCCAAACATCTTGAGCAATCCTTTGAATCCTTTTCCTCTATTATCTCTTGTCGGAACATGAGGTATCCGTCTAGCAGTCCCTTTCTTCATCCAATATTTTTTTACCCAAGACTTCAGGAACTAAAATGTTTTGGTATTCCTCAACTGCTCTATTTACGGGCAGCACACTTTGCTTGTTCCAGGCCACAGTTCTGATCTTTCAGCTCACGTTTTCCTCCCCACGAAAACACGAAATCGCCCGGCATGCACTGTGATACTTGAGTGGGAAGGGCTCCGCCGAGCATTTCCAATAGCCAAGAGAAATGCCCAGGTGGTCACTACTGGTCATGTCTTTCTGTCGCTATATGTGTTCGACTATCAGTCATGGGATTGATTTTCTTAAGTCCCCCATGCTTAACAATTCAGGAAGCCAAAATGTTCAGTCATTTCATTCAGGGTCTTCAAAACAATCCGTCATGTCGTCACCGCTACATGTTCGTCTACACTAAGAAGGTATGAGCTTCTTTATTTCTTCTTTGTTATTGCATGTCTGCATTCCTCATTCGTGATGGTGTTTACTTGATGATCAATGGATTTTTTTTTTCTACTTCACAGATGTTCACAGACGTTAAAGTAAATAAAAAATGAAAAAAAAAAAGAAAAAGAAAAGAAAAAAAAAAAAAAGAAAGAAAGAAAAAGAGCCTGTTTTTGTCCAAGAAACCAGACGTTCTAGTCCGACACAAGATACATGCTGAGTTTAAAGGGAGCCACCTTGCCCAACGATGACCAAAACACCTCATCCGTAGCCCCGGTCAACAAACCATCCTTCTTTCCGTAGATAATACCATGCGGATTGCACAGACTGCAGTTTGCGCCACGAAGCCAGAACCCCCCTTTACGGGTCTTAGCACAGTTGAGGTCGTTGTTGTCGTCCATGTCATGGTCGAAGGTACTGAAGGACGCGTTGAGGAGCGGAAAGAAACAGTCGTCGGTGACATTCAGCCGAGAAGCGTTGAAGTCTAGCCGGAAATCGGAGGCCTCGTTGGCGACCTGGAACTCATCGTAGTTATAGCTGACGATGGAGTTGTTGATCAGCTTGATGGAAACGCGCGCAGTTTGTACAGGCGGTCGGCAGAGGTGAGTATGTGCAGCTGGAAATAAAGAAATGAGATTTCAAGCGCTGAGGGGAAACGTAAATATTAAATACAAAACAAGTATATAGTGTTTGCTCCAGTGGTGAAACAATTGAATCTGTACTCGATAATAGGACAAGTATGCAGCTGCACACACACACACACACACACACACACACACACACACACACACACACACACAAACACACACAGATATCTATCTATCTACCTACTTACCTATCTATTTACCTGCCTGCCTGCCTGCCTGCCTGCCTACCTACCTACCTACCTACCTACCTACCTACCTATCTATCTATCTATCTATCTATCTATCTATCTATCTGTGTCTGTCTGTCTGTCTGTCTGTCTGTCTGTCTGTCTGTCTGTCTGTCTGTCTATCTCTATCTATCTGTCTGTCTGTCTGTTTGTCTATCTATCTATCTATCTGTCTGTCTGTCTGTCTATCTATCTATTTATATCTTTTCTTTGGACATGGCTCCACAATCCTGAAGGGCTCATAGGTTGGTGCAAGACATTCAGAAATAGAAATGATATCAAAATCTGGGCCCAGCTGCCTTTTATCTTCAGACAGGAAGAGGCTGAGCAAAAATCCAAATCCATACCAAAATGCATAACTTAAAAAGACAGAGTTGCGCGTTTCAAAGGAAGAGGGCATGAGAGGGCATCTTTCTCTAGTGAGTGCTTTCATTAGTTCCTCCACAAGGGAGGTCAGCAGAACCTGCAAGTGACAGCTGTTTCGCACTGTGAAGAGGTCATCAGGCTTACCACTGGATCCTCGTTACCTGCTGTTTTACGTACTGTTGGACTTCTCGCGACCTACTACCGCGCTCTGTGTCAAGATTGGGATTTATGACGGCGGCTGTGTGTGTGTGTGTGTGTGTGTGTGTGTGTGTGTGTGTGTGTGTGTGTGTGCGTGTGTGTGTGTGCTTCATTTCCTTTCTCGTTTCTTATACAATACATGGATGTGGAAGCAAACTCAGGTCTCACACAAAATCTTATGAAAATGGAAAATCATATTGCGCGATTTGAATGACGCGCTTTGAACTCCTGTCAGAGAATCATGTATTCCTTAAAGGTTAATGTCAGCAGGTTTGGGAGTGCTTGGACCACTTTGATGGAGCGTCTCAGATTGTGGATAATGACACTGACAGACTTGAAACTTTCTCTAGACAAAACCATGCCAGGTTTTTTTCAAGGTCCACGAGGGAGACAACGAAAGCTTTTCAGACTGTACCGAACAGATGGTCCAGCTTCTCAACAGGTTCTGTCCCTGCAAGACATGGTCCGTGGACGATGCTGATCAAGCCCATCGTGTGGATGGAAAGGACAGCACTCTGCCTATCCCGCGTGCCCTTATAGAAAACTACGTCAATGGAGTGGGAAACTGCCCACAGTGAGAAGACAACAGGAAGGACAGGACCAACACGCTGAGCATGTGTGTGAGTGGTCACCTCACAACCAAACGACAGACCATCATCATCAAACAGGAGAAGGAAGACGGACGGTACACTTTTTTTTTTGGCAATGGATGTGAATGAAAACAGAAGAGTACGGCACCATGGATGTCGTGAAACTAGACAAGGACCTTTGTCAGAACCATGACGCTGACACTCGGAACCAGCAAATACAGTCCCCCACCTCCTCCTCCCACTGATATAGAATGCTTCCTGTTCCTCAGACGTGTGCACGTCCCGTCCTCCACTCAACGGATTGATAGAACTTCTCGCCATGCGCCCTGCCCTCCTTTTTCAGGCCCCAGCGCCACGTGCTCGGAATACGCCGTCAACCAGGACCGGCGTCGCTTGGACAGCTTCACCAGGCTCCAGTCCTTCAGTCCTTGCTGGCGGCCCTGTCCCTTCACCCGGCCTGTATCATGACAGTCAGGAAGCCCTCGCCCCCAGTCCCAGGCCAGGATTCTCCAGTGAAACCATGCAGCGTCTTCCAGAGAACTGTCACACCACTTTCGGGGACTACCACGGCCCCCAGTGTGGTGAACACTTCCACACAGCTCAGTGCCTGTTGACTCATCAGTACAGGTACACAGAAACGTTTACCGGTTCCCACGGGGCCTACGACGTCAGCTGATTTACATTGCAAGCTGTGGAGAGATACTGCTGTCCCAGCTGACCGCTGTTCTCTTCAAGACCAAATGGATCCGTGACACTCCTCTGATGGGAAACCCAGTCTTCGTCTTGGCCCCTGTTTAAGTCCTTGCATTGTCCTGTAAATATTGACCAGTCCCCGACAAACGAAACCGAAATCCATGTCAAATCACCGAGCTGTGTACCTCAAACCCGAAGTAGAGGTAAACGCATCTGACATACGCGTTCATTCCCGCGGGTTCTAGGAGTATTTCACGTGCGCTCCCTATCCTTTGTACCTCTCTCTCTCTCTCTCTCTCTCTCTCTCTCTCTCTCTCTCTCTCTCTCTCTCTCTCACACACACACACACAGTCTGTCTGTCTGTCTGTCTCCCTCTCTCTCTCGCTCTCCCCTCCCCTCCCGCCCCCCCCCCCCCCACCCCCGTGCGCGTGTGTCAGTGTGCATGTTCCAAATTTTGTACGTACTTTGTCATATTAATTTTACTATCTGTTTTTATACATGCTAATTGTTGTACGTTTTAGTACATTTCCATTTCAAATTATTATATTTTTATGCTTAACTACTACTTTCCATTTCTGTTGTTGTTCCTCCTCTCTCTCCCCCCCCCCTCTCTCTCTCTCTCTCTCTCTCTCTCTCTCTCTCTCTCTCTCTTCTTTGCTTTTTTTTTCTTTTTTTTTTCTGTCCCAACCTCTGCGCCACCTCAGAGGCAGTGCACTCACGCCGCTCATTCCGACACCCCATCCACAGCCACAGCCCGGTCGGCCCCGCCGCAGCCCCGGCACCGGCAATCCACAGGGAGCAGTCAATGTCAAGTCGTCAAGAGGCAACCCACCGGAGGAGACACTGCACTGCTGCCGAGTCACTTCGGTGGTGTTCAGTGGCGCCTGTTCTGATCTAACATACGCAGGACACCACCTACTAAGCCCCCTACTGACGACAATGATTGCTTAGTCGCGGAGCCGGCGTGAGTGAGCTCTCCCTCCGGAGGGCGCCTCCACATCCGTCCAACGACAGCCCCCATGGACTCGCCGATACCGGTGACCCCGACAGAACCAAAAACCAAGGCCACAGACGTGGAGAGGACATCGAAATTGAGATCACCATGAGAACAGGGCATGAAGGACCACAGAATTTGAGACATTTTTTTGTTATGCTGATCGATGAGAATGAGGATGATTAAGATGATGCTATGGATTTCCATTTCGGTCTGTGACTACATGAAAGGGCTGTACTCTACGCTTCCTTTCATAATGTATCCCAGCGTCAACCAGGCCCGAGAGATACAGGCACCTGCAGTGTTGGTCAGGAAATTTGAGCAACACTGTCAGAAACGCATCCATTAAGTGGATGAAACTCGACTGTGTGGTCCCAGTCTTCCCAACTGAGTCCGCAGCAAACTCAACTCTGGGTAGGAGCCGGTCGGGGCAGAAAAACCCACATGACTCTGATGGGATTCGAACCCACGACCTCCCAGCCGGGAGTCCGCGACGCTAACCACTTC
>JADBJO010000254.1:455000-492500 GCA_016801955.1 Conus betulinus | reverse complement strand
CACTTTGCAGTGTTAGGAAATTTCGTCCATCCATTTATCCATCCATCCATCCACCTATACGCTCATACACACACGTATGCACTCCCTCAGGGTCGAAAGCAAACAAACAAACAACAAAACCCTTACCTTGAAGGGCTGTGATGACGACAGAGGCTGGACGCTGTAGATACCGGACCCTTTCCAGTCTCCGTATTTGTACAGATCGGAACAGTCTGCACATGACGGCAGTTACGACGCTCAGCATCTTCAACAATGCGCGACATATGACCTTACATTGTGCGCACGTCCTCGCTTGCCTGTGTTGAGATTCATGCAGATGCACACATATACACCACTTGCATAGCACGAACAAAAGCATCCACGTAATAAAACACACACACACACACACACACACACACACACACTTACACACACACTGCGCACGCACAAACACGTGTTCGTACCATCTGCTGGTATCATTGATAAGCTCAATATCAGTTTTCCCCTAAACACAAACACTATGAAGTAACCGTTACGAATCAATGGCTATCTACGAAAGTACTACATATTTCAAGGATTCTTACAAACTTTTATTGGTTAAAAAAAAAGTTGATATTTCACAATTCTTGGAGCATATTCTGCTTTAAAAAAAAAAAAAGAAAAAAAAAAGGACACGGGAGGTAACTCCTTTAGTCCGTTTTAACTATTACTTCCCCTCGCGAGAAAATATTTATTTCACTGCAAATTGATTCAAAGGGCGGATCCAAGATTTCTTTCGACCTCGGCGGAGGTCCTCTCTCTGCCGAACGCCTTTCTAATTTAACTGGACAACAATGCTCTCTCTTGTCTTCTTTTTTCCTCATCCTGATCCCCCTCCCTTACCTCCCTATCTCCACCCGACCTGCCTCCTGCTCCTTTCTTCCCGTTTAACGCTGATACACAACTCCGTGGTTCGTTCTTTGAAAGAAGTCAGTGTTTGTGACCGTTTGTAGTCCCGCCATGAAGGTAGTCATATCCGCCTTCGGGAATACACGTCAGATGATATGGCCGACGGGTACAAAACCATCAGTAAGGGGAGGGCACTCTATCTGACACGACGCTGATACCACCTGAGTGACAACCGGTTGCGGTGCGCAGCTTAGAAATGCTTTTGTTGCTTTTGTAGTTGTAGTTTGTCGGACGCCCGAGAAACAGAACTCGTGATGTCTGATTGGAAAAGCACTGGTCTTATTCGCGGAACTACCCAGCCGCTCTCTCATCCCTGCATAATAAGATAACCGTCCTGCGTTCACCCACGTCGTCTCTGTGGAGTCCAGATACCTAAGTCTTCATATAGCCGTCCATATTGAATTCCGGTTTCTAGGCGTTTAGATAATCGCCCTTGCTGGTGTTTACATATCAGTCCCTATGAACCACTAATATTTAGGTCGTTAGAAAACATTGCCTGTTGAATTCCAACCTTTAGGAGTTCAGATAACAGTCCTTGCAGACCACTGATTTCTAGGTGTTTAGAAGTAGTCCTCGCTGATTTTCCAATCTCTCGGAGTTTAGATAACAGTCCTTGTGGACCACCAATATCCTGGTGTTTAGAAAAACAGCTCTTGTTGATTTCACTCTCCGGGAGGTTAAAGAACTGCCCTGGCTAAATCCCAGTCTGTAGGCGTGTGTTAGACAACCGTTATGATGGGCCACTGATGTCCAAAGGTTTACAGAACAACCCTTTGTTGAATTCCTGTCTCTCGGAGTTATGATTCCAGTGCTTGCTGAAACCCAGTTAGCAGCTGGCTACATACCTGTCTATGTAGAATACTAATCTCCAGGCGTTCAGATACCCTGCTTAGTTGAATGCTAATATGTAGGAGCTAGGATGCCTGTCCTTGTTGATGCCAGGTTTGGAATGTATCGATGGTCGTCTTGATGAATTTCAATCTGTAGGTAACTGCCATTCTCAAATCTCCGTCTGTAGATGATTAGACAACCATCCATATTGATCACTATTCTCTGGATGTTTTGATAACCGCCTTTGAAATCCGAATATGTACGTATTAGGAACCCAGCTGTAGGTGTTTTGGTAACCGTCCTCGTTGAACACTATTCTATAGGTGTTTAGATAACCGTCCTCGTTGAACTTGATCTGTGGGTGCTTGAATAATCGTCCTTTCTGAACGCCAGTCTCTAGGTGTTGTGATAACTGTCAAAGCTGTTGGAGCTTAGATGACCGTTCTTGTTAAATGCTGATTTCTGAGTGTTTAGATAACCGTCCTTTTTAAGTCAGTAGATGTATAGATTACCGTCTTTATTAAATCCCAGTTTGTTTATTTAAAGATAACCGTCGCTGTAAAGAGGGGGGGGGGGGGGGGGGGGGGGTGGGGGGGGGGGGGGGGGCAGGTAGTCAGGTCGCGAGGTATATTCTTCATGTGCCAGTGATTGATTTTTTTAAAAAATCAAAGCCTAACGCTCTTTTTCGCTGACCACCCATTTTAATGTGGCTAAATTATTGTTTATTTGCTGTGAATGTGTGTGACCACAAATACGCAAATTTTACATATAAAGTTTACTGACTGTTGACTTGACCTGCTTTTACATATTTCTGGTTGGTGGCATAAGGCAGCGTAGATAGCCCCTCACGATCACCCCATCACCACCCACCACCCTGCCCTTTCCCTCTCCCGCTTCTCAGAGGGTTACCTGTCCTCCCTGTCACCTGAGATCAGTGTGGATAGTCAAAATTGATGACCTAACCTGCCTGGTTCCTCCAGCCCCTTCCCCCATCGTTCCCACCCCACCCGTGTGCCCCCTCTCCCCACGACCCTTGAGGAAGCGCACTGACCATGGAAATAGCGCGTGCATGGGGTGCCGTGAAAACCCGGGGCACAAACACACTGGCCCGTGGAGTCCAACACACCTCGCCAGCCCCACAGGGGGGCACCTGTCCACATCAATCAATCAATCAATCAATCAATCAATCAATCAATCGATCATCAGACCAATCAATCAATCAATCAATCAATCATTCATATTTCAATGAAATAAACACAGAGGACACTCCAACTTCACAGTGCCAGTATGTAGTCATGTTAAATTCATCTTAGAGAAGACATCATTCTCGTGCACGCTCGCGCGCGCGCACACACACTCACACACACACACACACACACACACACACACACACACACACACACACACACACCACACACACACACACGCACACACACACACACACACACACCACACACACACACACACACACACACACACACACACATGATTGAATTCGTTTGTTGTCTTGGCCCATTTGATAGGCGAAATGTACAACAACAACAATAAAAAAAAAAAAAAGGACACAGACATCATTTGATAGATCTCAGCACAAACCAAATGCACATCCATCAAAGTCAAAGAAAAAGAAGTCAGCGTGTTTCCTCTGCATGAGAAACGAACCCACATTTACAACTGACCGTCAACTTGCTGAATTAATTAATAAAACTAACAATTAATTAATAGAACTAACAATTAATTAATAGAACTAACAATTGATTAATAGAACTAACAATTAATTTATAGAACTAACAATAGATTAATAAAACTAACAATCTTTGTGTGAAAGTTAATTACAATCCCACACATAAATTTCCTCAGCGTGATCCTCATATAAAAAAAAAAGTACGTTCAGGTTTTTGAACAGATGCAATAAAATGTCGTCACCCATGATTACTGAAACAGAGCTATATTGATAATGCAATGAAGGTAGTTTTAGTAATGTTATGTTTATGAAACTGGGATCCTGGTGTCTCGTAAATGGCATCCAGATTGTGATTGAGGTCTGACAGAATGATACGGTCTACATCCGCTCTCATTACTTGTGGAGAAATTGGTTAATTTTCCTGTGTGCAATACTGCAACGTATGCTAGGATGCTGTGTTGTTGGTTTACAAAAAAAAAATACTTTTTGTGTTTAGAACAAGAATACTGTCTTGTTTAGAGCAAGAATAACTCAGATTTCACTCAAAATAACTCTTTCTTTCATCTCAAAGTGTCTTTGAGTTTTCCACTCTCAACAGTTTTTTATAGCTCTCTCCCTTCTCTTTTTTTTTTTTTATAGCAATAACAACGGAACAGCATTACACATTTCTCAATCATTTTTATCGGTGAATTCATTTGTTAAGGTTCATTGTAATAAGCTATTCCATTAATAACCAACAACAACAAAAAAAGTTTTAGATATGATCATTTCTGCACACCAAAACTGCAGGGTGGGGTGGGGGGGGGGGGGGATGGGGGTGGGGGTTGATACCACATTTTTTTACGGCCCTTTAAGCTTTATTGAATCCGGCAAAGATTGAATTATGAGACTTGCATTTCAGTACGACGATGCACGCAGCCGCTTGATTTCACAGCAGCCATTAACAGTAACCCACAGTAAGCGGTGTCTTCATTTGAGCAAAGGACTGTGTAAGGGCGCGCAAAGTCTACGCGCCCCCCCCCCCCCCCCCCCCCCCCCCCCCCACTCCCCCCCCCCCCCCCTTTTTTTTTTTAATTTCTATTTTTGCCGATGTTGGTTGGTTTCTTTGTCTGAAAGGAATACTTGTCGCTCATTTATTGTGTCCCTATCTGTGCGAGTAAGTATCTAAATAGGTTGGATCGTATTGTATGTGCTGGACAGAGTCTTGAAAGTGGAAAGAGGGCCCGAGACAGACGGCATGCCTCGCAGGGAGAAGGCACGCCCTGATGAACGTTTCTTTCCTGACACCGTTCTTGTTTGCTGTGGCTCTGCTCGTGTCATTCCACTCGTTTGCGAACTGTTTGTTTTTTCTTTCTTTTTTTTTTTTTTTCGGGGGGGGGGTGGGGGGGGGGGGGGGGGGGGGGGGGGGGGTTGGGGTGGTAGTGGGGGTGGAGGGGGGTCGTGCACAGATGTTACAGCATTAATCTTTTATAGATGATTATTCTACAAACCACGTTGTTGCTGAAATGAATGAAGATATCTTTTGTTTTTTATATTTATGCGTTTGTCCCCCCCCCCCCCCCCCCCCCTTTTTTTTTTTTTTTTTTTTTTGCAATAGTAATTTTTCTTAAAACCTCTGATAGTCTGTCTTGTTCTTTATATTACCCATAATCCGAAGTCGCATATATCTTAAAAGAATTTTATCTCATCTTCAGATTTAAAAAAAAAAAAAAACTTTTATTGTGAAGGCATCCCCCCCTCCCCCCTGAACATCGAATTGGATTAAGAGGTACCCAACTATTTTTTAATTATCTTTTATCTTGCGGACGCACAGAGAGACACAGATACAGACAATAGACAAAGACAAACAGGCTGATATCGCATGCACGCTGAAAGAATTTTGTCACATCTTCAATTGAAAAAAAAAAAACTGCTTGCAAGGGAAAAACGACAACAATACATTGAATGAAGATGTACCCAACTATTTTTTTTTTAAAGTTATCTTGCGGACAAAGTGAGAGACAGAGAAACAGACAATAGACAAAAGCCAGAGAACAGCAACCGACAGGAGAGAAAAGACAAAACACTACCGACATAGGGGGATAGGCAAACACGACAGGCAAAACCATCTGGGCAGAAAACAGACCATCTGTACCCTCACTTCCTTTCAAGTTTTGATATCTGGAGTGGGACAAGTGGGGGGTCTGAGGGCCACCTCCAATTTAAAGACACTTACCTCCTGGTAGAAGAGGATCGTTTTCTCCCGCCCTTCAGCCAAACTGTCCATGTTGGAACAGTTTTCAAAGGCCCTGGACTGAGCCAGGTGGCACGTCTGTTGTCTGTGGTCATACACCAGAGAGACACACAGGTCGTCCAGCCGACACTGCACCGCGCACTCTATTTTACTACGGACAGATGACAGGCGGTATCGGTCTTCTTCAGGTATGACCTGATTCTTGCAGTAGGCCGCCTGCATCATGTGTTTCTCCTGCATGGCTTGCACGTCCATTTGCTCTGTCGTCGCCAGCAGCTTGTAGGGGAAGAGCGCTGTCAGGAGCAGTAGGGATTCACAGAGAAACATGATGATCGTGATTGTAGTTGTGTCGTTTTGTTTTTTTTTTTTTTTCTTTTTGGTTGCCTCCTCTTGCTGGTCCCTGTGTCCACCCTCACCTTCCTCTCCTTATGCTTCTTCTGCTCTTGTTGCTGTCACATTCTCTTGTCTCCTCTATTCCGCTGTCTTTTCAGATTAAAAATAAAAAAACACATTTTGTTCATAATCTGATTTGAAGGATACATGACACAAAAAACGAATCTCTCTCTCTCTCTCTCTCTCTCTCTCTCTCTCTCTCTCTCTCTCTCTCTCACACACACACACACACACACACACACACACACACACACACACTCTCTCTCTCTCTCTCTCTCTCTCTCTCTCTCTCTCTCTCTCACACACACACACACACACACACACACACACACACACACACACACACACACACACACACACACACACACACAAAAAAGGCGGCGTTGGACAGGAAAGAAAATCTTACACACGCCGATGTAGAATTCAAGATTCCCCGCGATCTAAGTACTAAAGAAAGGTACACAGAGAAGTCAAAACAACACAGAAATGAGCTGCAGTCCACCATAACAATGACACCACAGGCTAGCGTGAGCACTAATTACCCTATATAAATAATTCTGTTACAGCAGTTAGATCTCGCTACTGAAACACAATATTCTCTGAGGCTGTGTGAAAGAAAAACAACCCTTTCAGTAGCTCTATATAATGGTTTTTCCAAAACGCAAAAAGTTATTCCAACACAATGTAGGCTACGTATAAGTCTGATGCTTTTCATTTTTTTTCCCCTGAACGTTTTCGTCTTCTTCTTCTTCTTCAACAACCTCCAACAACGTGTGGTCAGCTCATGGCACAGTCCGCAATGAGGGCAGGTTCCATGTACACTCCTGTGCCTTAAAGAACGTTCTTTGTCCCCTACCGCTCCCCTGGCATGGCTGCGCCACCTTAATCAGCCAATCAAAAGCATGGCACAGACGGTCAGGGAATCCTCCGAAGATTTCCCCCCAGCACGCACTCTACAGCTATGTCACAGCCCTGCTGCCTTTTGATTGGTTCATTGTCGACAGTTCGTACATCTGAGTCTATCGGAAGAAAAAAAAAAAAAATCAATTTAACTGACGCAAATATATATTGCGTGCATTCTTTTTTTGCGCCATAAACTATAAATAACACAACGTGGGCCAATCTTGTCGACTTGTCAAAGCTTCTTTGTCCTTCACTTGTCTCTTTGGTGTTCCGTTTTTTGTTTTTGTTTTTTGACCGGGGAGAAGCTTATTCGTCTGGCTTTCCTTATGCCGTGAGAGCTAATTCTCAACTTCGGTGTCGTGGGGAAATTTTCATGCGTAATAATTTTGATTTTGAAGACAGGTTTTTGTGAGGTACAGCTTGTGATTTGTGTCCTGGAATTTGATAGGCATCCAAAATAGATCTTGCGTTAAACAAATAGCGAATCTCAGTTTAAAAATTCTAACCACATGACCTCAAATTCGATGTGATGCTTACATTGTCTGATTTTACACACACACACACACACACATACACACACACGTACACACACTGCGTATACATACATACATACATCATCACACATACATCCACACATACATACATGCACACATACATACATGCATACATACATACATACATACATACGTACGTACGTACATACATCCATAATTCTTCTTCAGCTTCAAAAATGACCATGACCACTTCCTTTCCACTATATCTCCCCTCCGCCCCCCCCCCCCCCCCCCCCCTCCCCTACCTCCCACTTGTACTCTCCCCACCCCCGTGTCTTTCCGGTGGGAAATAAGTTTGTCTGTCTGTATGATGTATGAGAGTGTGTTTATGGAAATTTATGCAAATATGTGGAGTATTTTGCATGTATCTGCATGAAAAAGTATACATGAAATAGTCTAACTGCCCATCACCAGCCTCTGTGTGACGAGTTGAAAAAAAAAAATGATTCATTGACGGATAGAAAGACTGGTGGATTGAAGAAAGATGTCTGGAAGGACAGATGGACGATTGGAATGGGACTATGATTTAAAAAGGGCGAATGCAAGGCTTTCTTTTTTCTCCTTTTTTTTTTTTTTTTTTTTTTTTTTTAGCTCAGATCTTTGTTTTTCCAGCTTAAATCGAGTCGTTGTTTATGCATGACGTTAACGGAGAAGCAGATCTGAATTCATTTTTCCCCTGTCTCCTTCATCACCACCGCCATTAAACTGCCATCACCACCGCCACGATCATCATTTTTCTTCCACTGTCTGTCTGTTAGTCTCTCCTTCCGTCTGTTTCCCTCTCTCTTTCACTATTCTCTTTCACACACACGCGCGCGCGCGCGCGCGCGCGTGCACGCACGCACGCATGCACGCACGCAAGTTCGCGCGCGCGCACACACACACACACAAACGTTGAAAACGTGCTCTCTAACACATGTATACTCCTCTCTCTCTCTCTCTCTCATTTTCACACACACACACACACACACACACACACACACACACACACACACACACACACACACACACACTTTTAAAAGAAGGGAAAGCGCGGAAAGGACAGGAGAAGGCAGGGGAGATAATAGAGAAGTGTGCGCGCGAAAAAGCAGCAGCAGTAAAGCTGAAGTTGATGCCTTCTCAGCCTCCCTGCTGATGCTTCGGACGTCCCGGCAGACTGTGGAGGCAGGCAATTACGGGGTTGATGATGATGATGATGATGGTGGCGGGCGTCGGCAGTTGACCGTTATGACCGTGGGTCACGCCAAACATCACTTAACCGGTTCCCTTCTGAGCTTTTCTCAGTAGCAGAAATGGCTTTTCACCTGGTGTGTGTGAGAGGCAGGCCTCTGGAGACAGGTCATCGATTTCCTTGGTCTGGTGTTGACAGGTGGTGATGAGGGAGAAGGGAGAAGGGGGTGGAGAGGTAGGAGAAAATCGGGAGGGGCGGGGGGGGGGGGGGGGGGGGACGTGAGAGGGGATACGGGAATAAGGGGAAAGTATAGTGGCGAAAACGGAAAAAAGGGGTGGGAAGGGGATGGGTTGATTTTTTGGTTGGCTAATTGGTTCGTATATTTCATGGTGGCAGCATTTTTGATACCACCACTGATTTGCTGTTGTTTGGCTGCTTTTGCTTGTTAGCATAGCATTTCTTGTCATGGTTACTGTTTTGCTCTCTTGATCATGCTGCTGCTGTTATGAACATAAAACCCTCCAGAAATCCCAGGATTTGTTTGTATGGTTGTCTTTGTGCCCAGTCACTCCAAACTCGTGCGGAAGGATGAGGGCTCAACTCCTTCAGAAGCTTCTGTCTGCAGGATCAATCAGACCCAGTCGGATTCTATTCAAAAACAATTTGAGAATGCTATGGGTTCAATTAGGAAGACTAGATCCTCATAGCCGAGTTCCATCTTCTTAATAGATGCGTCTCTGAGACTTGCCCGAAGATCCAGACCAACGCTAGAGGTGTCTGTGACTCCCGGACCTGGTCGACGCCGGAATGCGTTATGAAACGAAACGTGAATTACAGCCGTCCGTGTGGTTTCAGGCTATCCTGCAGTCCATAGCGTCATCGACATTATTCTTAATGACTATCAACATTAAGAAAAGTTTTGAATTATGTGAACCTTCGTGCCTTTGTCTTTCAAGGACCTCGGATTTGATTTTTACTCCACATCCATGTCTACGGCGTGTTCCAGTCCAAATCTATGATGTCCCTAAGTTCACGGAGATGACCCCGGACAGACCTTGCTTACGCCCGCCAGGGGAGAATACTGCTGGCTGTGGCTGTGCATGGGAGAATGGATGGAGAGAGGTGGGGGTAATACCACTAAGGCAGGGGAAAAAGAAAAGAAAAGAACCAGAAAATGGGCGTGTCTTTGTTCAGGTTTGCAAAGGCTGTTTCCTGGGCTAATATCAATAGGCAGGGAAAAAAAAAAGAGAAATAGAAACTAGGGTGTGTCTGTCTAAGTTTACAAAGGTTGTTTTGCTGAGCTAAAATCATAGGCAACCCTTTCTTTTGTTTTATCTTATTTCATAATGTTGATTTTGTAGATAAGTTGGTACATCAAAACTGAGCTCAGCGGCAGTAAAGTAGCACGCAAAGTGTGTAGAAGTTCACAGCATTGCGAACTGAGGAATCTGTACCTGAGGATGTCATTTTGCTTCTCGCGGCTTGATCGGAGAAACGACGAGAATGATGCCTGAGTATCTGACGACGATGATCGACAAGTGGACCCAAAGACGGCACCCAGCTGCACAATAATTCCATGCCACCTCGCGGCAGACTGTGCCTTTCAATGTCATCCCATGCCACCTCATGGCAGACTGTGCCTTTCAATGTCTTCCCATGCCACCTCAGGGCAGACTGTGCCTTTCAATGTCTTCCCATGCCACCTCGCGGCAGACTGTGCCTTTCAATGTCATCCCATGCCACCTCAGGGCAGACTGTGCCTTTCAATGTCATCCCATGCCACCTCATGGCAGACTGTGCCTTTCAATGTCTCCCATGCCACCTCAGGGCAGACTGTGCCTTTCAATGTCTTCCCATGCCACCTCGCGGCAGACTGTGCCTTTTCAATGTCATCCCATGCCACCTCAGGGCAGACTGTGCCTTTCAATGTCATCCCATGCCACCTCATGGCAGACTGCTCCTTTCAATGTCATCCCATGCCACCTCATGGCAGACTGTGCCTTTCAATGTCTGTGCCACCTCAAGACTGTCCTTCAATGTCCACCTCGCCTCGCGGCTGACTGTGCCTTTCGATGTCATTCCAGGCCACCTCGCTGACTGTGCCTTTCGATATTTTCCCAGGCTGTCGCTGTTGTTGCATATCAAAATTTTAGCGACCATCGGAGTAAGGTTGGCGTTTCCTAACTCCTACCCAAAGATCCCAATACACGTTGTGAATTCTCGCGTTTTTGTCGAGTCATCCACCGACCTTTAACGATAGATTTTGATGTGTGTTTTCCGTTCTTCTGCTCATATATACAGATATGATAGGTGGGTGCATGGATGGGAGGCATGGGTGAGTGGCATGGATGGGTGGCATAGGCGGGTAGCATTGGTTGGTCGGCATAGGTGGGTGGCATAGGTGGGTGGCATTGATGGGTGGCATGGGTGGGTGGCATTGATGGGTGGCATAGGTGGGTGGACTAGGTGGGTGGAATAGGTGGGTGGCATAGGTGGGTGGCATGGATGGAAGGCATAGGTGGGTGGCATAGGTGGGTGGCATGGGTGTGTGGCATAGGTGGTAGTATGGAGGGGTGGCATACGTGGGTGGCTGGGGGAGGGAGCAGCGCGTGTAGGCCCCATTGTACAGATATGCTGACCTTGAAGACAGAAAAACATGTAGTTCACTCTCCACGCGGTGACAACCCTGATAGGGCCCTCTGCGGTCGGCTGGGCTATAAGTAACATTACCTTACCTCACCTTTACTCACCAAGCATGCAATTCAGAGACTTGAACCCGCGGTTCCCAGATATAGAGAGCATGCTTGTACCAGGCAGGCTTGCGACTTTAGATGGGTAGGACAGGAGGATAGGAATTTCTTAATAGTTGTCTGACATGGACCTTTGTCTCATGTTGCTTGGATGAAATGCGATCAATCCGTCTGCTAACTGAGAAAATAGGCATGTAGTATTTTCAGTCCAGTCTGATCTCAGTAACAACAGGGGCTAATTTAGCAGACAGGATAAAAACAATGAACAACCGTCTTGGTATGGTCCAGCGAGACTGACAGGGCTGCCAACTGTAAACGATCAACTGTAAACATTTCATAAACCAACCAGTTTAGTAGTTAGAGCGTTCCTCAAATTTTCTGACCAGGACTGCGGATGATTGTAGCTCTCGCTCGCGTCTGGTCGACGCCAAGATTTATTATGAACAGAAGCGAACAACACAACTCCGCCATGCAGTCTCAGATCAAAATGGAATTCACAGCATCATTTCATTATCCTGGTGGTTATTGATCAGCATAAAAAAGTCTAAAACTCTGTGGCCCCTAATGCCCTCATTTCTTTTGATTTCCTCTCCACGTCGGTGGTAAGCGAAGATTTAACACTGACTCCCCCATGTGAGTTGCCGGTGCTGAGGCCATGCGACCCCAACGAACCCCATGGGTGAATAACTCTGGTTGTGAATTGATGAGAGCCGAAATGACGCGTCAAGTAGCAGCAGTGTAGTAATGGTGAGCTCGAAAAGATTTCAACGATGGAGATAAAGAACAAAAGTTGTGTGCGTGCATGTGTGTGTGTGTGTGTGTGTGTGTGTGTGTGTGTGTGTGTGTGTGTGTGTGTGCGTGCGCGCGCGCGTGTGTGTGTGTGTGTGTGTGTGTGTGTGTGTGTGTGTGTGTGTGTGTGTGTGTGTGTGTGTGTGTGTGTTCGTCTCCAGGTGCAAACTGACAAACGGTCAAGGGCAAAAAACGTTCATTAGCAGGTACAACTGGTGTCTGAAAAGGGAACAGCTTTACACAAGGCCAAAGCAAGCGAGCACCATTTCGAGGCCCTTGTTCTATTCCATTTATATATGTGCCTGTCACTGTCAACAGTTGTGTGAAGACGTAAGGGACCTACCACACGGGCTTTAACTCCATGATTCTGTTGCACAGCGTGAGGCGCTGAGCGTCATGTTATGCCATCCTCCGTGCAAGCTCGCAGGCATTCAGGTCCTAGCTGCTGGTTTGTGACGCCGAGCTCCATTGTTTTTTTTCGTATTTCAGATTAAGCCGGAATTTAAATCTGCTCCTCTTCACTCGTCGTCGATGCCTGACGCCATCAATCAGCAAAGAGATCGATCAAACAGGGGACACTACTCTCACAGCTCAGTGGCAGAGCTAGAGATGACACTATGATCGCCTTGAATGCAGAAGAAACGTGTCGGTTGATGACATTGTACCGAAGCCCGGAAAATTTGTACAATTACCCAATGTCTGTTTACTACAGAAAACACAAAATAGATTTCAATAATAATCGTTCTGGGGGCGAGCGTTTCCAAATATGGAATACGTGCGACCAAAATACAGGACAACTGTTGCCTGCTTGTCAGTGCACAGCTCGAACAGCAGAACTGTTAACTTTCCGCTAGTCATGATGCTGGTGTGGGTTCTCTGTTCTGATGTTGACGCCCTGTCTGTCATGGCATTACGCAGTGTCTCATTGCTGTTTTCATTCAGCACAGTAGTGATAATCATTTGTAAACATGTTAAAGTACTGATCTTGGTATATCGTAGAGGAAGAGGAAGAATCACTAGTATCTGTCAAATTCAACAATTCTCTCTCTCTCTCTCTCTCTCTCTCTCTCTCTCTCTCTCTCTCTCTCTCTCTCTCTCTCTCTCTCTCTCTCTCTTATGCAAGAAAAAAAGCAAGGAATTTTTCTGCTGATAGTTAAGTTCTCTTCTTCCCCAATCAAGGACACATTTCATATCACGACGAAAAAGTTTTATAAATTCCAGCAGTTACCAAGAATTATTAATGGTCGTTAAATCAAGACACTACTAACATCAGGTTAATGAGGGGGTATTGTAAAAATCATACGAAAAGAATTAAATATCAAATACAAATGATATGTGATAGAAAACAAACACACCGGGCATTAACAAAACGACAACATGCAGACATTAAAAAAGAATAAGAAAACGTTGTAGGTACATTTTCTGTAATAATGATGGCGGTTTTCTTACTCAGAATCTATACATGGCCTTTTTGAATTCTTCCATTGTAGACCCAACTGTTTGGCAATTAGAATAAACTGGTCAGATTTCATTTGTTCCTATGGTCTTATCACATGCCTCAATGCAAATTGAACTAAATGAAATTAATGAAACAAAACTAAAGCATACAATAAATAAACATACTGTACTATATATACTGTTTCAAAATGGCATGCAACAGAGACCCCGGATTTCACGTTTCCAGACACAAGCACAAGATTGAAAAGCGATCTCCATGGCATTAAGCCAAACCTCTAAAATTAAAAGTCATTTCAAATGTAAACTAAGTAATACAACGTGTGTAAAAAGAGAGAAAACATATATACACCTTATCATGGACAGGGTTCTTCTTCGTTGTTGTTTTTTTTTTCTCCTGATTATGCAAAATCTTAATGGACACCTGTACATCAAAATTAGTGATATGTGCGGATATGGTGTGTAAGTATACGTCCTAGCGAATGACAGTGTGTACGTACATGTCGATTATCATACTTACGGTGCTGGATCTAAATATTCTAAGTACTGTTATTCTGTGTCTAACTTGCGCAAAGTCTAAGTCCTGACAAAAAAAAAAAAAAAAAAACAAGAAAAAAAGCAGGACTTTGTACAAGAGGTCATCAATCACAATAAAGTCTGAACGCCACTAGGGTAGGACTGTCATTCGCATCAGGACTGTCGTCACAAAAACAGGGAGCAGAGCTATGTACATTCGCATCAGGACTGTCGTCAATCACTAACAGGGAGCAGAACTTGCCTGTGTACATTCGCATCAGGACTGTCGTCAGTCACTAACAGGGAGCAGAACTTGCCTGTGTACATTCGCATCAGGACTGTCGTCAATCACTAACAGGGAGCAGAACTTGCCTGTGTACATTCGCATCAGGACTGTCGTCAATCACTAACAGGGAGCAGAGCTTGTCTATGTTCATTCGCATTAGGGGAATCTCTGGTCCCCGATCAAGTCCGGTGTAACAAGCCATAATTAGTCCAAACCCGAAATCACTCCCCGGCGGATGAGAAAGGGCACGAGACTTAACCTCACCCCCTGAAATAAATCGAGACCGACCTCCCCCATTGAATCCAAATCACCCCCTCCTATAACATTCAGTCTGACACCCCAACTACCTGGAGAATGTGTACAAAATGTGTGTGGAGAATGTGTACAAAAAATGTGTGTGTGTGTGTGTGTATGTGTGTGTGTGTGTGTGTGTGTGTGTGTGTGTGTGTGTGTGTGTGTATGTGTGTGCGCGCGCGCGTGTGAGCAAACACACACACACACACACGCACACACACACACACACACACACACACACACACCAAGACCAGTGTGTGTGTGTATGCGTGTGTGTGTGTGTGTGTGTGTGTGTGTGTGTGTGTGTGTGTGTGTGTGTGTGTGTGTGTGTGTGTGTGTTCGTGTGGGCACGAGTCCATCTCTCTCTCTCTCTCTCTCTCTCTCTGTCTCTCTCTCTCTCTCTCTCTCTCTCTCTCCACATGGACCTGGGAATCCATTACTGTTCTGAAGTATTTCAATCTTAACTGTGCCGGTGAACTCTCTCTGAGCAAAAAAAAAAGGACCCGACCCAATCCCACGTGCTATGCAGTAGGTGTTGGAGACATTTGACCCATCCGTACTTACAGCGCTACAGATATATCACACATCGGAATCAGCCCCCACCACCCTTACTGCGTAGGATAGATATCAAACACATCTGACGCAATCCCCACTCACTATGCTATAGATATCAAACACATCTGACGCAATCCCCACCCACTATGCTATGGGTATCAAGTACATCTGACGCAATCCATCCCCCCACTATGCTATGGGTATCAAGTACATCTGACGCAATCCCCACCCACTATGCTATGGGTATCAAGTACATCTGACGCAATCCCCACCCACTATGCTATGGGTATCAAGTACACATCTGACGCAATCCCCACCCACTATGCTATGGGTATCAAGTACATCTGACGCAATCCCCACCCACTATGCTATGGGTATCAAGTACATCTGACGCAATCCCCACCCACTATGCTATGGGTATCAAGCACATCTGACGCAATCCCCACTCCCACTATGCTATGGGTATCAAGTACATCTGACGCAATCCCCACTCACTATGCTATGGGTATCAAACACATCTGACGCAATCCCCACTCACTATGCTATGGATATCAAACACATCTGACGCAATCCACTATGCTATGGGTATCAAGACATCTGACAATCCCCACTCACTATGCTATGGGTATCAAGCACATCTGACGCAATCCCCACTCGCTGTGCAACAGGTATCAGACACGTCTGACGCAATCTCTATACACCATGCCCCATAGGTATCATGGATATATCTTAATCAGTCCCAGTCCTCACTCATTGTGCAATAGGTATCAGATATATCTTAACAGTCCCAGTCCCTAGTCATTGTGCAATAGGTATCAGATATATCTTAACAGTCCCAGTCCTCACTCATTGTGCAATAGGTATCAGATATATCTTAACAGTCCCAGTCCCTAGTCATTGTGCAATAGGTATCAGATATATCTTAACAGTCCCAGTCCCTAGTTATTGTGCAATAGGTATCAGATATATCTTAACGGTCCCAATCCCTGCTCAGTGTGCAATAGTATCAGATATATCTTTACAGTCCCAATCCCTACTCATTGTGCAATAGGTATTAGATATATCTTTACAGTCCCATCCCTACTCATTGTGCAATAGGTATTAGATATATCTTTACAGTCCCAATCCCTACTCATTGTGCAATAGGCATCAGATACACCTGACCCAGAACTTCACTCACTACGACCTTTGACTCCAATTGGGAAACAAAACACCAACCCAACCTTACAACAACAAAAAAAATTCGCAAAAAAATTCAAGTATTGCTCTAAAGCATACAGAAGTATACATTTTCTTGAAGGAAAATGAATGGAGAATATAATTATTATGTTTTTGTTGACAGGATGAGATAACTCACAATCATGAGAAGATAACCAAGATTTTCAGAAAAAATAAACAATATTTTGAAAAAAAAATCCATGAAAATTCAAGTCTCAACAATATATCATATATCATACATCTGACCCAGACCTCCACTCAGTACGCTGTAAATATCTGATGCATCTAACCAAGCCCCTACCCTCTGCGCTGTTGATCTCAGACACTTCTGACGAAATCCCTGTTCATTGTGCAATAGGTATCAGAAACCCTGACCCATCCATAACATAATATGCACCACAGCACTAATCATGCACTCACAGCACTATAGGTGTCAGACACATCTAATAACCCAACATTCGCCCACTACGCTACACTATAGGTATCGGACACATCTATCCAATGCTAACCCACTACACTTTAGGTATCGGACACATCTATCCAATGCTAACCCACTACACTATTGGTATCGGAAGCATGTAACCAATGTCTATTCACCGCGAGACAGATTTCAGACTCATTTGAGTCTCCCACCCACCACCACCCATCCACACCCAGCACCCACGTCCCCAGTGCGTAATAGGTATTACATATTATGATGATCCCACCTCCACTTACTGTGCAGTCAGCATTAAATACATCTGACTCCAACCTTAACCAAGTCACTGAGCAACAGATGTATCCATATAGTTGTCCCGACCCTCACTCACTGCGCCCATAGGTGTCGGCTCCCTCTGACCCAAGTTCCATTCATTGCGCATGAGGCGTTGTGTAACATTTGACCCCTCTGACCCCCCCCCCCCCCACACACACACACACACACATGTTCTTTCTCCTGCCCCCCGACCCTGATGTCTTAATTGTGCGTGTGTTGGCGTGACTCCCTGATGACACTACGGCACAGAAGGTATGAGATACATGCTGACTTTGAACAAGGCCGTCTCGTTCAACACGCTGTCCCAGAAGGCTTCGTCTTCCAGGCCAAGTCTGGTGCCATTGGCCGGCTGGTAGATGATTCCCAGCGGACTGCACGCCCCGCAGTTCTCTCCGCGGAACCAGAAGCCGCCCTTTCTCTTGGCGGCGCAGTTGAAGCCGCTGACGCCGTCCCGGTCGCGATCGTAGGTGCTGAACTTGGCCCCCTGCAGGGAGGAGAGGCAGTCGTCGGTCCTGTTGAGGAGAGAGGCGTTGAAGTACAGCCTGTACCCGGAGCTTTCGTCAGAGACGTAGAAGTTGTAGTAACTGAGGACGTAGTTGGTGCTGTTGTAGATCTTGATGTTGACGCGAAGCTCTTGGTCTCTGTCCACGGTGAGGGCGTGGATCTGTTGGACGTAGAAAGAATCATCACATGAAAAACAAACAAACGAACAAAAGCCTCCAAGAAGAAAGATGCTTATATGTCAGAGTTTGACATTAGGTTGCCTCACTCTCTAGTCATCTGCTCTCTGTCTCTATTCCTTTTGCATAAAGCACATCTGCCCTCACCTCCACCCCTCCGCCCTCCCACATCACATATACGCATACACAACATAAACCCACCAACAAATGGATTTCACTTAACCTCCCTCCCCCCCCCCCCCTCCCCCCCAATCTCTCTTTCATCTCTTCCTCTCGTTCCAAAATCGCGATATAATAGTCATCACTCCACTAAGATCCACCCGATGAAAACCATACTCAGCTGAGAGTTCGTATACTGTGTTATCCTGTCCCATGGACTGCCTCTCATCTCTGCCTGTCATCGGGAAGGCTGAATCATATTCACGAAGTTGACAGAAATCCTCTAACAGAGTTATCTCGTATCGCTTTCATATATTATTTCCATCCGTCTTCACTCGTAACGCAAGATCACCAACCCTTGCAACATTCACAATGACTGACCCGACTGCACGGAAACACAAAGAGGAACAACAGCAATACTTTTGCATAACAACTTTTCAAGTCTGCTTACAAGCTGAAGATCTGAAAGAGATGCATGTCCAGTCTCGTACAGCAAACACGTACAGATCCCGGCCACGGAGGTACTTTGTGCCTTTCTCAGGTCAACATGTCTTGGACAGTTGAATGGCATCAACCAGTCCAGCTACCTTTTATTTGGACCTTTTACGGCTCTTTTCTATGAAAATACGCAATTTATCGGACACAGTCGGATCGTTCCCACATGAAGAGTGTACACTGGGCTCCTACAGGAAGACGTGGGGCCACGGAATCGAGTCCCATCCGCTTCACAGATGGACGTTACTTCCGGAAAATCGCAAACATTCCTGTACGAGTGCAGCGGGTGCCTGTATCTCTTGAGCCCAGTTGACAATGACATCATTTTAAGGTGCTGAGCACATCCTCTAACACTGGAACTCTACAATTTGTCCGCCATCCTTGTCAGTCATCTTAAAAGAAAGGACAATACACAAACAAACAACAACAAAACATCGTTCCGTGGTCTTTCATTATCTGCGCCAGTGGTGACCTGTTTTGGTTTTCCTTCTTCACGTCATGTCTTTGCTGAGTCCACATCAACGCCACCGATGTAGGTCTAGTCAGGGAAAAGTACGTAGAGGATGCCTCCACTCCAGGGGAGGACCTTGCTGGGTCTGGGCCACTTACGTAGGGACCATTACGTCGAGGTCATGGTTATCAGCATGGGGACTGTGAAACTGTCGTCCTGTTTTCCTTGGATCAGTCCGAGCACCACTAAACAACAGAAAAGCGGTCGTTGTAGCACCGCAAGGTATGTACAGGGAGGAAGAGAGGGGAAGGGAAGAAATGGGAATGGGATAAATGGGAATGCAAAAGGTTGGGGGAGGGGTGTTAGTACTGGTGTCTTGCGTGTGATGAATTATGACAGGCTTCACCAAATTAACTGCAGAGATACAAAAGGAATGCAAGGTGTCTCTGAGAAGAGGAGGAGAGGGAGGGGAAAGGGGTGGAGAGGGTGATCGAAGAGAAGAGGAGATGCTCATGGCAGCCTGGCATGGATTGTTCAATAGCACTTCATGGATTGCTGCCCTAAGAACACTGCTGCAGAATCTAGAGTCGGAACGGACATCGAGGGAGACAACTCATTGAGTCACAAAACTCTCTCTCTCTCTCTCTCTCTCTCTCTCTCTCTCTCTCTCTCTCACACACACACACACACACACACACACACACACACACACACACACACACACACACACATTCCCATGGTTCTGTAGTTATCTTTTATTCTTTATCTCCAAAATGATGACTCTGGCATGCGAACTATTTTTGTTAGTTAGTTATTTCTGTTGGAACTCATCAAAAGAACATTTGAAAGAGAAAAAACAAACAAACTGAAATTGAACTCACCAGTCCCATGCCGA
This sequence comes from Conus betulinus, assembly GCA_016801955.1. Lineage (NCBI taxonomy): Eukaryota > Metazoa > Mollusca > Gastropoda > Neogastropoda > Conidae > Conus > Conus betulinus. The sequence continues at coordinate 472,507 of JADBJO010000254.1, read as the reverse complement.
TCCAATGCTATTTCTTTCAGATTCATCAAAAATTACATTTAGAACAATTTACCTGTTCCCAGTAGAGCGGCTCGATATCTTTCCTGTATGACATTATCAAAGAGACAATTGAAGAGAATGAAGAAAACGGACGACACTTCAGTTACCTGTAGCGGGCGGATCCTGTCATCTTTTTCATTAAAATGGCAACAAAAAATCAACAACAACAACGAAATCAGGGGGACATCTAGGAGCCATGATCTGGATGCAGCCCGGGCTCCTGACAGTGTAAGGAGATCAGGGCCGAAACTGTCCTCGTGGCTGTCTCTAGAGTTTTTTCTGACTGCTGGTTAGAACTGATGAACAATGATGTCAACACCCAACCCCAGCCCCCACCCTCGGAAACAAAGAGACAACTGAACGTGAGCGTACCTTTTCCAAGCCAATCCAGTAGTCTTCAGTGAGCACACCAAAGCCGTTCCGGTAGTCGGCCCAAGGCCTGGTGTGAAGTTCTCGCTGTTTTTCCGGCGGTCCAGAATGTAGGTCCGAACAGAGGTGATGCGGCGACAGGCCACCTGGAAGGGGGCAGAAGCGTGGAGAGGAGAGATGGTGTAGATGTCGCTCCCATGCCAGTTACCGTACTTGAACACGTCGGTGCAGTCTGTGGCAAAAACGACCATGGACTTCAGTTCGGGGGGAAAAAAAAATGCCCTTGATGACGGGGGCTGGAGTCGCCTAAGCAACGTGCCATGTCGAATTAATCACGTATGCTGTAAGTTTTTCTCTGACTTTCTAGCATGACCTACTTTTGTGGAAAATAAATTTTCGAAGTTACCCTGTGCGTAGTTTTTATTTCACGATGCCTGTCGAAATACGTTTCTCGGATGTACAATCATGATCCAATGAATGAACAGCGGTACTGGTAAACACGTGACTATGCCTCGCTTGAAGGTCCGAACAGAGTTCCAAACAGTTGACCAGAGCTGGACTGGCCTGCTTCCAGTTCCTCACATTGTCAGTGTCGTGTCGGATCGATTGATAATCTGGCCACTTCACCCCTGGTGCATGATACGGAACGCTGAAAGGAACAGAACATCCGGGCACATCGCTAACCTCACGTGACTGTTCATCTTAAGCACCGGTCAGAAAGTCCGCCGTTCAGTGCGTGTCTTAGGACTTTTGGCACTTTGGCGTGAGCATTGTAGCATGCACCCAAACAGCGCGGACTTACGTGATTGTCAGTAAGAGCGCATTCAAAACACCACGAATTGGATCGTCTGAAAGCCGAAAAGAGCGAATGTTAAGTATCTAAAGCGTGTTTTGGTTGCATTTTTCTGCAACATGGGCAAATGTTGATGGTCCTTCGTCATTTTCCCTTTTCCACATATAATTATACTGTACATGCTCTACTAATTGTTTAAATCAATAACATTCGTGTGCGTGGACACAATTTATAGGAGAGAAAAAAACAAGTGAAAGGTATAAATAAGATTTTTGAAAAAAAAAAAAAAGCCTAATTGCAGAGTTCTTTCCCCTATATATGCTTTGGCAAGATGAAAATCCGGATCCCTAAGTTCGAATTTCAGCTGAAGCGAGTTTAAAATTCACGGTTTGAGCTCTGAAGTCAAAGTTGGACTAATCATCATTATTTCAGCTAAATGCGAAGATTTCATTCAAGCGAGAAGAACATTTTGATTGGCGCGTAGGCATTCTCGGGAAACCTGTACCTTTTCAGGAGAAGCCATTTTCGCGCTTATTGATAATGAAAGTTCGTGCTTTTTCACTTTGATCATTCGCACTTTAAGGTCCTGCTTTTGAGCTATTCGTGCAGGTGTCTACGCCGACACAGAGCGGCTGTTTGAAGCTGTAGCACGCATTTCATTTGTGCTTGAAAAGAAACATTACGGAAATGCTAATCGCTCTAAAATGTTTAGGTCTCCTTGGCATCCATGTTTCACAAGGATATATTTGTGTGACACAGGTCCTGTCAATGCTTGTCATGTAGCACAAATCTGCCCTCTGAATATATACAGAATATATTTAACCGATCAAATGAAACGCAGATTTCAACTCTAGTGAAGATAAGGACTTCTCTCTATTGCCTGCCTTTCTTTCTTTCTTTCTGTTGGTTTTCTTTTTCTTCTACTTCTTCTTGTTCTTGTTCTTCTTGTTCTTGTTCTTCACGTTCTTCTTGTTCTTCACCTCTTCTTGTTCTTGTTCTTCTTCTTGCTTTGTTCTTCACGTTCTTTCTTCACCTTCTTCTTGTTCTTGTTCTTCACCTTCTTCTTGTTCTTGTTCTTCACCTTCTTCTTCATCTTTCTTTCAGTCCTTTCATTTTTTTTCTCTTTTTCTTTCTTTCTTTCATTTTTCATCCCTTGGCTTTGTACTTTTCTTTAAATCTTGAAATTCCAACGGCTTTGTTTAAAACTAGCAGCGATACAGAGCGTAACCGATCGTCTAGACTCTCGGATGTCAAACAATCATGACTCTGTTGCACGGTTGTCTGACAACCCATTCGTAACATTTTTTTTTTTAAAGGAGCCTGAAACAGACTACAGCGTTACAGAAAACAAAACAAGAGCACTAAAAAAGGTTTTAAAGTAGTGCTTAGTTAATACAGGATAGGAAATAGACAAGAGATTATAACCGACGTTTCAAAGAAAGCACATGACAGTACTCCCACACCACACATCGCAAGTCACCATTGCTATTTTTCAACCAACTTCAGTCAAGGGAAGAGTGCTTGGGGCAGTTGATGTCTGCTGTTGACAGCGTCTGAGGAAGACATACTGTTTGATATTCACTTGTTTAGTTCTGTATTCAAATCAGCATTATTTTTTGAACCTTGTCGTGTGGTTATTTGCATTTTGGCTCAGGAAAGGAAATATTCACGTTTGTCAGATACCAGTGTTTCGGTATGTGATTTTCATCGATTTATTTATTTTGCGATAATCATAAATTGCATATGCGGGCATCACCTTTGCCCAGCCATACGTTTTCATCGCTGTTGCATTCCTGTTGCCTGCTGATCGTAAGTCATGTGGACCATTTACAGACTGTCTTCAGAATGGTCACTAATATTTCTTTAAGCGTATACATTCTTTTCCGATTTTCAAACCGTATTGACAAATATAAATGTAGTCTGCTAGTAAAGTACAGACGCAAGTCTGAAAAAAAAAAAAAATGTTTGTGCGTGAAGTTGCAAAAATGAAAAAAAATATATTAAGATCAATCGTAAACACACACACACACACACACACACACACACACACACACACACACACACACACACGCGCGCGCGCGCAGGCACGCACGCACGCACGCACGCACGCACACACACACACACACACACACACACACACACACACACACACGCAGTCACACAAACACACACACAAACGGACATGACGATATCAATGGCTGATGATGATGACGACGACTGAAAACAAAATGAAAAACGGACATGACGATGAATGGCTGATGATGATGATGACGACGACTGAAAACGATGATAATGACGATACGTGATGATAATGACGATTATGACTCAATACGATGATGATGACTGACGATAACAAACAAATGATGATCACAAAAGGTACTGATGACGACGGTGATTTGACGACGACTTATGACTGATGATGATGACGGATGACTGTGATGATTGATGACTGATGATGATAACTGACGTGGTTGAACGGAGGACGATGTCTCATCATTTATGACTCGTAACGATGACGACAATGACTGTGATACAAATGATTCATGACTCATGATGACGACGACGACACGTGATGACGAAGACGACGAGGAAGCAGCCTACACTCACCGTGGTAGTATCGCTGACAGGGCACCCCGGTGAACCCCGGGGCACAGATGCACAGGCCCAGAGGTCCCATCACTTCCGCCTCTCCACACGGAGGGGGCTGGCAGAGGAAAGAAACAGTGAAGGAGATACAGGTCGGCAAACAGTGGGTAAGGGTTAAGCCAAGTTGTTGTTTGGAATCTGCTCCAAAATATAATAAGCATTTAGGAAATGGCCACTTTACAAATGTAATTCTAACAAAACTGACATAAAACTCACCATCAAAGCTGGATTTTGCTGCTTACCCTCTTCCCTTAACACACCCCCCCCCCCCCTTCCCCCGCCCTGCCCGCACATAGGCCTACACACACCCACACAAAACACGGCGCGCATCCTCCCCTTCTCCCCCTAAGCCTGCCTCCCCACGCTCACCGTTCAAACCCCTGCATACGGTTATGACACTAGATCTCAGCTATTACGTAACCGATTTGCGTGGAATGAAAAAAAAGGTGTTACTGGGCATTAAGACAACAGCTAATAACATCAGATATAATGAAAAAATTAAAACGGTACACCTCAGTTTGAAAATACCTACATCAGAAGACTTGAAAATGCAAACCGCAAGTCTAAACTCTTTGCAACACATGAAACCATTTTAAGGAATGAAAATATCATGGTCTTCATTAGTAAACATGCAGAATAGCAAATATTTGTTTGGCGGTATACTCTTCATCAGTATTTTTGCACTTTTATAATGGAGCCGTACACAAAACCGCATACGAATTACTTGCCAAATAATTTTTTTTGTTCTGGGAAAGACGTTTTGTGTGGTGACGAATTTATGACACAGGCAAAATCAATATAAAAAGTTTTTAATGGCGTTTATTGCATGTTCTGTTGATAAGGGATATTTGTAACATCAACAGAACGCAAAACAAAGTCCAATGTGAACGTTCACATCATAATGTACTCTGGATGCTTAAGATGTGTAAAAAAAAAAAATCAGTGAAAAAATCTGACGAGCAAGGAAGAAAAAAACAAACAAACAAACAAACAAAACAACGAAAGATATCACTTCTATCCTGACTAGGTGTTATCATGATAGTCTTGCAGCTGCTTCTGCGAATCCGAAAAACATTGTTGAAACAGAATGAGAAACTCCACTTATACAACTGTTTGAAAAACTGTCCTAAAACGAAAAAAAAAAAGAAAAAAGGGGATGTTAAAATAAATGGGCTTCAGATCTGCGCTATAGACAGGATACTTGCAACAAACATCGCTATCGTTTTTCTAATGGTAATCATTAGCAGTAGTTTCTTCCATTTCTGATTAGAAAGAGATTCGTTTTGATATTTGCACAAGAGAGATACGAATGTTAAAAAGAATCTTGATTGGATCTTGAAAAGGTATGTAGTTAAAAAAAAAAAAAAAGTTGTCCCTTGAGCTGTAACAAGAAACTCTGTTTAAAAAAAAACTGTTACGGTCGGTGCTTATATTTGTTTAAGGACAGATGCCGACAAGTTACAGACGTTATTAAATTGTCTTCTAAACATCGATGAAATGAAAATGAAAAGCATCATTTCATTCAGAGAAGAACAGAAACACTGACAAAAAGTTGAAGAACGTAACGTGAAAAAAAGCCATGCACACCAAAGACATTAACAGAGATGGGCATTTCTTTTCTGTTTACATTCGGGCCAATGATCCCAACAGACGACACACATTTGTTTGTAAGCTCTTTCCACGTATGGAGTAACAATGCGAAAAAGACTGATAACAACTGAAATCTATTTAGATTTTTGTGACACCAGGTAAACGTGTGACGTATATCATCGTGCAATACTAACACGTTGGATTGACAGGCAAAATAATGAATGAAAAACATTATATCGTGGGAAAAATTTTAATGAATGTTAGCGAACCGAAAAAAAAAAAAAAAGTGGACAAACGAATCACAAGTCAAAACACGACGCGCTTCGACCTCCAAGGTCTTCTTCAGGCAAGATGCAAAACAATTAGGGCAAACGAAAATGAGCGAACAATCACTTACCTTCATTCACTTCAGCGCAAGATGGGCGCTGAATGAAAAAAAGAATCTACAGTATTATAACTTATTTTCTTTTGTGTCTATTTCTGTCGTTGTTTTTGTCGATTACGTTGTTATTGTTGTTATCCGTCTCCTCTTTTTCCCTAAAATGAGTTGCACGAATGTTGTTGCGGAGAGCCGACCTGTTGATGTTTTAAGCTTTTTTTTTTTTTTTTTTTAGCTTGCTTTTAACCTGACAAATATATATATATATATATATATATATATATATATATGTGTGTGTGTGTGTGTGTGTGTGTGTGTGTGTGTGTGTGTGTGTGTGTGTGTAAAAAGTAAAAATACTGAAACAGTAACTGAAACTCCGGTGTGGTGTTTTATACAACAGGGAGGAGAAATGAAAAATGACTGATAGGTCTTTGTATCGAGTAAAGGAGTCATATTGCGCTGCTTGCGGATGATCATGACGTCTCTGTGTATGCACGTTAGTGCGGCCGTGTGACAGACACCGAAGATTACCATGCACACGCCTCTTCCTCTTCCCCTCCCCTTCAAGAATAAGACAGATGAAAAATTCAATGCATATAATGTAACGCGGTTCTATTTACAAGTCACAAAACAGAGTCAGCAGCAGTAAAAATCCATGAAGTCAAACACTGCGTCTCTTAAAAGAACGAGGCAGAACACAACAGAATAGAATTAAACAAAACAAACAAAATGTCAAGCCCAGGGAAAAAAAAAAAAAAAATTATGGTCGGTGTTGATTGAGATCCCTTAATATAAAACATTAGAAAGAAACGACACATGAAGCGAAGAACTGACCTCGTGGTGGAATGTCACAGAACTGAACAGAACAGAATGACAACAAACAAACAAAACAACAACAATAACAACAACAACCGAAAGAAAGAAAATTAATCTATCACGTCGATATAGACCAGAGAGAGAGAGAGAGAGGGGGGGGGGGGAGAGAGAGAGAGAGAGAGAGAGAGAGAGAGAGAGAGAGAGAGAGACAGAGACAGAGACAGACAGAGAATCTGTAGCTGGCACGCCTGACAGATGAAAAAGGATGAATCAATAAAATGTGAGGCAGGACGGAACAGGCTGGAACCCTCCCCCCCCAAAAAAAAAAAAAAAAAAAAAAAAAAAAAAAAAAAAAAAACCCACAGTTCATAAAAAGCATGGCAGAACAGATCCAAGGGCAATAATCCCCTTAAAGTGTCAGGCAGAACCAGACGAATCAAAACTAAGAAACAATCCGAGAAGCGTAAGCCAGAACAGATCAAACAGAAACAACTCATACACTTTACAATAGAAGGGGGGTGGGGGAGAAAACAAAGGGAAAAAAACATAATAATACACAAGGCAGGACAGCTAAACATGAAACAAGCCATCAAGTTTAAGGTAGAACGGAACAAATGAAACAGAAATAACACACACAGTCGCAAGGCAGAGCAGATCAAAGAGATATGATCCATGAAGTGGAAGGTAAAAGAGGATAGATGAAAAACGAACAATCCATGATGTGTACAGCTGAACAGGTCAGACAGACACAATCAACAAAGTGTGAGGCAGAAAGAAAAAAAGGAGCAGGGCAGAACGGATCAGTAGAACACAAACACAAGCCCTGGATAAAGTGCATGGCAGAACAGCTCACACAGAAACAATCCATAAAGTGTGCGGTACAACAGATCAAACATCAATAATCCATAAAGTGCATGGCAGAACGGAACAAATGAAATAAAGAAACAATTCACAGTGGAAAAGACAGGAGGACTCGGTCAAAAAGAACATTCTAAGAAGTGTAACACTGCATATTTTGACAGGAGAACACCAGACCAAACAGAAACTATCCACAATCTGTGAGATGGCACCTCCTGGTAGAAGGTCAAAGCAGGTGAAGCAGGTGGCTCCATGTTGGAACAGTTGTCCGTGGCCACAGCGTCTCCCAGGTGACAGAGCAGGGAATCCTGGTCAAAGACAATGGACTGGCAGTTCCCGTCCTGCTGGCACAAGCCCACACACTCCAGCTTGCTCCGGACCTGGGTGCTACGGTACCTGTGGTCTTCGGCAAGTATTTGATCGGTGCAGTAAAAAGGCTGCACCAGACGCTTACCGTTGATGTCGCCGCTGCTGCTTATGCTCTGTGTTTCTTTTTCAGAGTCATCCATTGAAGTGCCGCGTACATTGTAATGGTTCTTGAGAGAGTTGAGAGAATGCCCATCTCGACAATTAACAGCGAATAAATTGGCCGGCTGTAATTATTCTGTCAAACCCAGAAATTTTCCGTCGCCTGCGCTCTCTCTCTCTCTCTCTTTTTTTTTTTTTTTTTTTTTATCACCACGTATGTTAAGTCAGTGAATAACTTTTTTTTTTTTTTTTTTTAGGAAGGACTAGCCACCAAGAACAATTAACCGTACGAGAAAGTGTGTTTTTTTTCATGAAAGAATAATCATGAAAGAAATATCTTAACTGATCATTTCGATTATTTTTCAGTTTGTTAGTAAGCAATTTTTTTTTAAGACATAAGTGAGGCAGGAAAAATCGTTACACTTAGTTTACTTTTATGAGCTGTCAGTATATTCACTTTCACTTTAAGAATCGTCCAGAGAAAACTGGATGAGAAAGGTCTGTGCTGCGGTAACTGGAATCCTGCATAGATCATGTCAAACAGGAGAAACCTCTCCCAGGTACTCGTCCTTCCATAAAAGACCTGCGGTTATGTCTTGCGAAAGTCAGAGGTTTCGTGTTTATAGCATGGAGACTGGCGAAAAAATGTCGAAGCTGTAATAATGATTGGGATAATTGATGGTGCGTCAAGATGGCCAAACCATACTAAAATACTTCCATTACTGAAGAGGCCTCTTTCTCTCTGTGTTTGTTGTTGGAATCGTTGGTGTTCAAAGCCTTTAAAAATGAATGATAATGGACGTAATTTCATCGTTTCTACATGGCCTGACAATTTAAGTATGTAAAATGACGTTTCAAACAGTGGTGAAAAACATGGTGCAGACAACCAGTAGAACAATTAAAGGCAGCCACATCGAATAGAGCCAATCAAATTTTTTCCTTTTTCTGTTCGTGTGTGTGTTGTGTGTGTGTGTGTGTGTGTGTGTGTGTGTGTGTGTGTGTGTGTGTGTGTGTGTGTGTGTGTGTGTGTGTGTTTGAATCCCTACTTCCCGTCCCTTTGAATCCCTACCTCCCACCCTTCCACTCTCACCCTTCCTCCTCACTCTTCACCTCTCCCCTCCCCTTCCGCCGCTCCTCCCCTTCCTCTTCGTTTCCCCTTTCGCTCACTCTCCTCCGTGGTGTTCTACTCATCCCGCTCATTTTAGCCTTCTTGTGCACAGCCACACCCGGATCGTCCTGTTGCCTTCTCCGCAGAGCCACTGCACAGGGAGCACCAGTGTCCAACTTGTCTTCAGAGTCAATTAGAAAAAAAAAGTAACTTGTTCAAGTCTTCACGTTTCATCCATTGACTGAGGGGTCAGACTGAACGATTTGCTGAGCAATGAACCCACACATACAATTAAACATGTTGCCTAAGGTCATCTAAAGATAATAAATCTGTATTAGTTCATATAACTCTAAGAGGGTTTTTGAAAACTGGTTCAGCAAAACTTATGTTTTAAGCTTTAGTTACAAAACATCTTTAACATGATAGTCGTTGGTTTTCACTTTTTTTTTTTGTAGATTCAATATTTACGATAAAACGTCCTCGACTCTTTTGCACTTACTTCTGAAATTAATGGATTTACCGTTTTATTGTTGTTTAATCATTGGTCTTGGTATTTGTCATGCTGAGGACAGATTTCCATATCAACAGTTATTCTAAATGGACAAAAAGTGTTGAATTTGAAATCAAATCTTAAAATGGCGCAATGTATAATAAATTTCATTTTTTTTTAAACTTCCTCTTGAAATGTAAGAAAAACATCCCTTGCCCTGGTCCGTCAGAATATCATTCTAAGTTATCCAGGTGATAAGAGAGGAGTAAGTGTCTAACGTTGTAACGTTTTTGAGTTCACATACTTTTCATAATTTCACAAACACCTTGCGTCGAAAACCGATTGATTTCATTCTTCTCTTTGTGACTGGAAAACGAAAAATCTACAGGGAAATGACCGATGGTGATGATTTCACAAACACCTTGCAGTCAACCAATCACAGTCTTTCTTAACATCGTGTTGTGAGTAAAAAAAGAAACGACTGTAAAGTTAATTCATCGACTATCAAAGAGTATTTGGTCGTGTTTGGAGAACCCTGCTACTTAAAAAAAAAAAAAGTGTGACTGCCAATGTTTACGTTATTTTCAAGAATGCGTATGGCAAGGTAAAGACGGGGGAACACCGTCATGATCTATCAAAGCCTTTTTTTTCAAGATCTTGTATAGGTCTCAGATGGAGAACATCCTTCGCCCAGTTTGTTATCATTGTTTTTGAATGATTCAAAAGCTTACTTTCCAGCCCTACACGGATAGCATGTTCCTTACATTTGCTTTATCAAATTAGGTCGTTGAATCTGATTTTTATAATAATATGTTTCTGTTGGCTGCTTTTTGCTGATGGCACAGACATTTGGTAGAACCAGTCCTAGGCATGTCAATGGTATGTGAGTACCTTAGGGGGTGATACTGAAATTTGGGACAAGAAACTAATTATTGAAAACACAGAGGTTGTTTTTGCACATAAGTAGAAAATTCACCAGCTTTAGTAGAATGACCAGTTGACTGAAACGATCTAACATTCTTTTATACTTGTGTGTCCTCTTCGATTACAACGATTCGTTTTCGGGTGCAGTCAAGGAACGTTGCAAGCCCACGAGCTGCGTAATGTTTTGTCCATGAATTAAACATCCGAAAGGATCATTTACCATGGGGGTGTGTTCGCCTAGTGCTGTTGTAGGGATAGCAACTCTGTGGCTTTGAACACATTGCACACTGAGTAGACACAGTCACCATTTTTGAAAATGATTCTTAGCTGCTTTCAATGGATATTGCAATAAAAAAAAAGAAGAAAAATCCTTGGATATTGTGTTTGAGGTATAGCCATTTCCTTCAATTAGTCAGCCAGTCTGTATATCCTTGTTCAGGTTGTGTAGCCATATATCTAGATCTGGTCTGTTCAGATTTGTTTGATTGTTTGTTTGTTTGTTTGTTTTTTTGCTTATGGCACATTTACTCACTTGGGTTTCCTTTCCCCTTCACCCATGTATTCGTAAAAACTCGGTGTAAAAGTATTGTGAAACAAACCTGAAGATATTGGCCCGTCTTGACATGGTGATGTCACGCCGATGACAGTGGCGTGGATCACAATTATCATATGTTCAAAGAAATTTATTGCTTAAACTAGAGATATTGCTACATGACGAAATTAGTATTTTCAGCAAACAATTTTTCTTTTCAGCAAGCTAAACCATTCAAGTGGCCCTGGCAAGGTAGAAAATACTCCCTTTATGATTTGGATAAAACCAGTAAGGAATTTCATCATTTTTTTTTGTTGTTCGTATTTCCTCGTTGAAGGTTATCGGTAATTCTGGTTCACGAAGTACTTTTAACGTCAACCAAACACTGTCCAGTTAACACTTTGATGTGCATAACAGCGAAGGTCCAAACTTGTCAAATTACCTACACTCGCCTTCGTGCCATTAAATGTGTTTGTCAGAAATAACAGATCGTAATAAAGATTTCTGTTGCTGTATGATGACCACAGTGTAACATGACGAGCTTTGTTTCATGGTGCCTGATGTGGGTAATTCATTCATTCCTCTGTAGATCATTGCTTTTATAGAGCACTGATGTCTTCCACTTGTTCATAAAGGCATAAATAAACATTTTGTGTTGAGATGTGTGATTTTGTCAAGGATGTACCGATGTATCTGGTTAAGTGCATTTCTCTGCTCTACAGTCAGTCAGTGCTGTGTTTGGTAGTGGTGTGTCTGGTTAGTCTGTTATCTAAATTCATATTTCTAGTGACTTTTTTAAGTGGTTAATATGTTATGTTATTAGTTTGCTATGTAGTTTGTTACTCACGTAATTAGTTTATTGGTTGTTCATTCGCCCGATCAGTCAGTTAGTCAGTAAGTTAGTGTGTTATCTAAATTCATATTTTTAGTGACTTTTTTAAAGTGGTTAATATGTTATGTTATTAGTTTGCTATGTAGTTTGTTACTCATGTAATTAGTTTATTGGTTGTTCATTCGCCCGATCAGTCAGTTAGTCAGTAAGTTAGTGTGTTTGGCTGTGTTTCGATCGGTTAGTTTGTTTGTTGGTCGCTTAGTTACTTAGATAGTCAGTCAGTTGGCTTGCTATTTAGTCTGTCAGTCAGTCAATTGATAAGTCAGTTTGTTAGTTGATTGATTACCGTTTTTTTTACCTGTCAGTTTGTGGATGGATGGTCGCTGTTCAGTGTAAAGTTGTTCATTGATACGTGAGATTTGTTGTTTGTCTAGTAGGCTTACCAGTAAATCTGGTCAGTTGGAAGTTTATCGGTTTGAGTGATGAGAATGTGTGACTGTCTGTGTTTGCGCAGGATTATTTTTGGAGGGCAGTGGTAGAAGTGTTTGCGTGTTCCTCCTTCCCTACGTCCTTCACTTTCCTTCCTTCTTTCTCGTTCGCTTTGCATCGCTGTTATGCTGTCATAGTGGTTGACTTGACGAAGATTGATAATCACCGAAAAATTGTGCTCACACACACACACACACACACACGCACACATTCACACACACACACACACACACACACACACACACACACACACACACACACACACACACACACACAATGTATCTGTCGATCGGTCTGTCTATATCTATCTATCTACACACACACACACACACACACACACACACACACACACACACACACAGACAAAGAGACAGGCAGACAGACAGATAGATACACAAATAGACAGATAGACAAATAGATAGACAGACTAGCAAACAGATAGATAGATAGATAGATAGATAGATAGATAGATAGATAGATAGATAGATAGATAGATAGATAGATAGATACACAGATAGATAGAGAGATAGATTTTGCTCACGGACGGACGTGCCGACACGACAGGCCAACCAGAATCGTTCTTTACACTGGTGGTCAATCAAGACAGCCTGAACACCGAAACAACGAGTTTCACGACTCGGCACGTCAAACACCGCTTTATTTGTCACCTTGAAGTCGCAGGCCAGGCGGCCGGGGCGACCGAGGCTTTTCTTCTCCCCACAGAAAGCGGCACCAAACAGGAGACTGATTGCTTCTCTTTCTCTCAGCCTCCCTTCGCCCCTGCCTTCAGCTCGGGGCGCCGACAGATGTCAGAGCTCCCATCAAAAGCTGGGGAGGTCGTTCAGGATGGAAAGGCTGCTTTCTCTCGACACACAAAGATGAGGAACGAGATGGGTGTCGCTTCATCAACTGCGCACGCGATCTCTCTCTCTCTCTCTCTCTCTCTCTCTCTCTCTCTCTCTCTCTCTCATGTAAGGGCAAATGCAAATGCAGAATCGATGCCCTTTGAGGGAAAGGAGGATGGGGAAGGGGTGGTGGGGGCGAATCTTACCTTGGCTATGTTTTCTTCCTCGGAACGGAGGGAGGAATAATCAAAGAAAGGTTACAGCAACACGCTTGGCGGGTTTCTTTCGGGTCTGATCGGCTTTGGTTGTGGGAACTCGCATTGAATTGTAATCAAGAATTGAGTGGTACCGTTTTTAATCAAGTCGTGAAGAAAAGCAAGTGCAGGTAAATTATACTTCTATGACCGTTAAGACATATTTTTGCCAGAATCCAGCAGGATTAAGACCTGATCGGTTTGCGCACAGCAGTTTTTCACCCAGCGTCATAGAGAAGTATCAAGAATATCAGGCGTCACTGGTTATCAATTTTATGTATTTTTAGTAAATCCTCATAAGTGTCCACAGACACATTTTCCGGATGTTATTATCTCATCAGTTAAGCTGGTTTCTACTATTGAAAAAGATCTGTAACAACTCAAGCTACTGTGTACATCCAGAGAAGACTACAGCGGCCGTTTCTATGACCTTACTGGTGTGCGACAAGGGTGCATTCCCTCTCCTTTTCTGTTTGTTGTTGCTGTTGACTGACCATTGCTTGTGGAGACAGGGGATAATCGGTTTGCTTGATTTAGAGACGGTCGTCCTTCAGACCTTGATTCTGATGACAATAATGGCCACCACGACAGACAGAACCCAACACCTTTGAGACCTGATCGGCCCAATGAGCGACATGGACTTGGCCTCATCATCAATGCAGCCTCCCCATCCCACTGCATCTCCAGCGCCAGCTTCCTCACTTCAAATGCGGGAATGCAATCATCAGTCGTGCACAGTCAGTCAGTCAGTCATCATTCCCCTGACCGCTGGGGTCGTTGGGGGGACGTGATGAGGCAGCCGCCGTTCTCTCCAGGCTCTCCTGTTAGTGGCTGTCTTGAGGAGATCTAGCATGGTCATTTTGGCCCAGTCCTTTATATTGTCGGACCAGCTCTTTCTCTGCCGTCCTCGTCTGCGCCTCCTTCAACGGTACCTGAAGGGATGGTTTTGGAGAGGGTGTTGTGACGAATGACGTGGCCAAACCATGCCATCTTCCGTCGTTTGACGGTTGCCAGAAGTGGTTCGTGGGGTCCAACTAGTGCATAGTACAAGATCATAAATGTTACAGTTCACTTGCCTTCTAAGCCTGATGACCTCCAGGCGACATGGACTGTGAACTCCAAGATACATCACGAAAATCAGTCTTCACCGTTCAGTCAGCCGGGGTAAATATGGGACGAAGTTTTTCTTTGAGACTCAAACACCACTCCAATTTCTCTCACCATGGTCGCATGGATGCAAGACTTGGCACTGAAAATCTAGCAAGGAAGAGAATCTTGATTTGTTTGAAGCCACAAGCTTGGACAAACTGCTTGGCATGCTGTGGAGTGACTTCACGCTCAATGAGCAGGTCGGGCAATGGTCGGGACAGCCGGCCTTGGTAACGTCCACAATCTACAGACAACTCGCTGAACCGGTGTCGCGTGAAATCTGGGAACATGATATCTGGGAAGGCTTCCCAGATATCACAGATTTTTTGGGGGGGAACGCGTTCCCAGAATGTACTGTGATATCTGGGAAGACCCGTGATATCTGGGGATGTGGTCTTTCAGAGCTCAGAAGGGCAGAAAGAAGACGAAAAAAGAATGGATTTTCGAGATAAGGTAGGAACACAATTTATTTAGGCGCATTTGAGAGATCTTTGGCCTTCTTGTCACTTTTTTTTTCGCGCACGTTTTCCAGATTTCACGATTGGAAGTTCAGGAAATCTGGGAACGCGTTCCCAGATATCATAGTAAATCTGGGAACGCGTTCCCAGACATCACGGTTCCCAGATATCATACGACACCTGGCGATGCACGTTTGATCGTCAAAGTCAAGATCTGCCAACTTTGTACTGCGTGGAGGAAAGCTGGTGATTAACTGGCGGCAGAGCGTCAGCTGTTAGGTACAACTGGTCAGCTACGTCTGGAACAATGCATCCTCACTGGCTGAAAACACAGGACAAGGGAGCTCGCTGACTGGTGGACAGGAAGCACGGGGCCATTCTGTGTAATACTTTGCTTTGGGGTGATATCGTTCCGCTCTAAATGTTGAATAACAGCAAAATGAAGAGGGCGGGGTAGGGGTGAGTAGGGGAACAGTATTTACGACAAGCATGAATCTTGACTGATGAAATCATTTTCATCAAGTGTGAACTGTTGTAACTTACATCAACAAATGTCTCTATTTCATAAGAACGAATATTGCTGTCATACCCCCCCCCCCCCACCTCTCTCTCTCTCTCTCTCTCTCTCTCTCTCTCTCTCTCTCTCTCTCTCTCTCTCTCTCTAATACACGCACGCGCAACACGTTCCCTTTTAAAAAAAACAAATATTGCTGTCATAGCCTTCTCTCTCTCTCTCTCTCTCTCTCTCTCTCTCTCTCTCTCTCTCTCTCTCTCTCTCTCTCTCTTAAACACGCACGCGCACACACACACGCACACACGCGCGCGCGCACACACACACACACACACACACACACACACACACACACACACACACACACACACACTCCCACTCATACACTGACTGACTGAAACCAGTTTATTGTCAGATAAACTCATGGTCGTACTGACAACACACACACACACACACACACACACACACACACACACACACACACACACACACACACACACACACACACACACACACACACAAAATCAGAGGAAAATAACAATCAACTAGAAAAAAGGTTATAGAGTATCTAAGTTTCCCTGACCACAGCCGAAGTGATATGAAACATGGTATTGTTTGAGGTAGCATCTGTGCTTGTTTGTTTGTTTTTGGCGGGTTGATTGATTGTTGTATCTTCAGTGTTGTTGTTTGTTGTTGTTGTTGATGTTAATGTTGTTGTTGTTTGGGGGAGGGGACTGTGTATCTGTCCGCATTATGATTCGAAAACAATGGGATGGGCCTTTTCAAAAAAAAAAAAATTCTACAAAATCATTTGCAGATGTACTTTCTATAATGATCAAATGTTGAGCTCTCTGGAATCAATCTATGAAAATCCCCCGGAATTTTGTTAAAATCCTTCTATAAAAAAAAAATCTTACATCACATGGAAAATGTTGATCTCTTTTAGAAACACACATACGCACGCACACGCGCACGCAGGAAGGCAGGCAGGCAGGCAGGCAGGCAGGCAGGCACGCACGAACGCACGCACGCACACACACACACACACACACACACACACACACACACACACACACACACACACACACACACACACACACACGCACGCACACGCGGAATCACATCAGGTGGGCATTGCACCCACGCCGCTCATTGCGGCGCTCCCGCCACAGCCTGACACCGGCAATCACGGGGGCAGTCGAGTCGTCATGAGGCAACCCACCACAGGAGACACTGCACTGCTGCCGAGTCACTTCGGAGAAGTTCAGTGTTGCCTGTTGTGATCCAACATACGCAGGACATCACCTACTAAGTCGTCTACTGAAGACAATATTTTCCTGGTCGCGGAGCCAGCGTGAGTGAGCTGTCCCTCCAGATGATATGTCCACAGCCATCCAGCTACAGCCTCCATACATTTGCCGAGGTCGCTGACCCCGACAGAACCAAACCAAGGACATGAACGTGGAGAGGCAAACGAAACCGAGGTCACAAGGAGAGCAGGGCATGATGGCCCACAGAATTTTCGTCATTTTTGTGTTGATCCATGAGGATGAGGACGATGAAAAAATGCTACGAATTTCTGTTCAGATCTCAGATGGCATGACAGTCAGGGCTTAATTTCATAACATATCCCGTCGTCAGCCAGGCCCGAGAGACACAGACACCTGCACTATTAGTCAGGAAATTTGAGAACACTGCCAGGGATACATCCATGAAGATGACAAAATTCGACTGTGTGGTTCCAGTCTTCCCAGCTGAGCTCATAGCAAACTCAGCTCCGGGCAGGAGCCGGTCGGGGCAGAAAATCCTGCAAATGAATGACTCTGAAAGGAATCGAATCCACAACCCCCCCACATGGGAGTCCGCAACGCTGATCACTTCACCACTGCAGCTGTTACCTGAACAAGACGTTCATGGATTCTACTAACTCTCCCTCCCTCCCTCCCTCTCTCTCCCT
>JADBJO010000254.1:357500-450000 GCA_016801955.1 Conus betulinus | reverse complement strand
CCACCTACTAAGCCCCCTACTGACGACAATAATTGCTTAGTCACGGAGCCGGCGTGAGTGAGCTCTCCCTCCGGAGGGCGCCACCACGTCCGTCCAACGACAGCCCCATGGACTCGCCGATACCGGTGACCCCGACTGAACCAAACCAAGGCCACAGACGTGGAGAGGACATCGAAACTGAGGTCACCATGAGAGCAGGGCATGAAAGGCCACAGAATTTGAGACTTTTTTTTATGCTGATCGATGAGAATGAGGATGATTAAATGATGATGCTACGGATTTCCATTTCGGTCTGAGACTACATGACAGGGCTGTACTCTACACTTCCTTTCATAATATATCCCGGCGTCAACCAGGCCCGAGAGATACAAGCACCTGCAGTGTTGGTCAGGAAATTTGAGCAACACTCTCAGAAACGCATCCATTAAGTGGATGAAACTCGACTGTGTGGTCCCAGTCTTCCCAACTGACTCCGTAGCAACTCAACTCTGGGTAGGACCTGGTCGGGGCAGAAAAACCTACATGACTTCGATGGGATTCGAACCCACGACCTCCCAGTCGGGAGTCCGCGACGCTAACCACTTCGCCACGGCGGCTGGTTATATTGTTCATTTCTGTCTGACATTAAATATTTCCAGTTGGGGAGAAGCAAAACGGAACTCACTACAAACGGATAGCAGAACTGGAAGGGCACTCGGAAAGAGCGCAGGTCCCTGCTAAGGTAGATCCACCCCTGGATCCCTAGATCCACCCCTGGATCCCGCATCGTGACCACTTCGTAACGGGTCTGTCCATTGGCCACAGTCCCATTTCTCCACCACGCTTCATCAACATCGTAAATAACAAACAAGTAGGGTAACTCTGGTTCCCATGTTGAAATCATTGGACATTCTCAGTTCCGTTATTAATTTTGTTTATGTGTTCCTTGTCCTTTAATGATTACCAGTTAAATTTTCAAAAAGCATTTACTCTTTAATCTTCTGACTAAATCGTAACCTTAACAAACTCATTGAATGACATAAACAATCTATCTCACGACCGCGATGTCGTAGAATCTCTGCCTTTCACGGGTACAACGGCGTTGCTGAGTGTTGGTCACGTACTTTCAGTGAATTTGCTTGGCGGAGCGCTCTCTCTCTCTCTCTCTCTCTCTCTCTCTCTCTCTCTGCATACTGGTGGCTCCATCCTGTATTGAAGATCCTGAAAACCCATTCCGTAGTCTAGGCGCTGACTTGGAATGCAAGATCTTACACACAGGATGAAAGTGAGACAGCAGAGGAAAGCAGAGGCCAGGGGGAGGGGCAGTCAAAGCAGGTCAGCAATCAGGAACCGACGCATGAGAATGGACCTGAAATCTGTCACACATACCACGCCACTAAGTGTTTTATCATCGAAAGAGCGGGAGGAGGGGCTGCAGTAGAGGGAGTGGGTGGGGGTGAGGAGAACAGAGAGGGAAAGAGGAAAATTGTGCATTTTCATTTCAACGTAGATCTGTCAGTCCCTGTCATTGAGCCAGCCGAGCTGCCGTGGCTCGCAATTTGCAAATGGCCACAGCCCTGCAGCAAGTAGATCTGCAAGTATAATTTGAATTGATTTCAGTTGCCCCCCCCCCCCCCCCCCCCCCCCCCCCCCCCCCCCCCCCGCCCCCCCTGCTTGTTTCTTGTTTACGTATGAGCGACAGATGGAGGGGATGGGGAAGTGGGGGTAAGGTGGGGGTTGGAGCTGGGCTGACAGCGAGTCGGAGACAGAGGAGAAAGAAGATGAGAGGTGGGAGGATGGCGATGAATGGATGGGTGGGAGGGAAAGGAGTGAGTGTGGGGGGGGGAGGGGTGTGGAATTATTGGTAGTAAGCCTACCGAGAGTGGAAGTTGGCCCTATATATAAATCAGCTTCTGAGCGCTTCAAGCACGCAAAGCAATGTCCAGGGTTATTTAAACTTGGGATTTTTTTTAAAGTAATCCTTGTGCATGTTTATCTCCAGATACCAACCCTTGTAGGTTATGTAGTAAACTCTTCCATCCTTTGACTCAAAAAAAAATTCAGTTTGTAACTTTATCTAAAATTAGTCTTTCCCCCTTCACTAAATGCTTCTGTTTACTTTTTGGAAACACTCTTTTCATATATGCAGGAGGATGGATTTTGGAGAGTTTCCTGTTTGCATGTTCAAAAGTGTTTCTCATAAGCAGATAGTTGCTCATTGCTTGATGAGCTAGTTCCTCACAGAGGAAACCAGGCGTCACTTGCTGGCACTGCCCACATCCACGTATGAGAAAATAAACAAAGAAGCAAAGACAGCTTTAGTGGTGAAGGATACCTTCTCCCGTCCCCTGCTTTGTTGTTTGTTCCATACCTACCATGGCCCAGGTTTGCTGTCATTTAGTTTCGCATGTCCTCTATCAGCCTGTGAGCCATTCAGATTTGTAGATCTACGTCCAGTGCTTTAAATCTTCTGGTTTAAAAAAAAAAAACAAAACGAAACAAAAAAAAACAGTTACACACACACACACACACACACACACACACACACACACACACACACACACACACACACACAAAGGCGCGCGCGTACGCACACACGCACGCACACATTCCACCACCACAGTCATCTCCAGAACTACTACCACGACTCTCACACACACACACACACACACACACACACACACACACATATATATATATATATATATATATATATATATACAAGCACGCACACACACACACACACACACACACACACACACACACACACACACACACACACACACACACACACACACACACAACTTCTTCGTCAGAAGGTTGTCTTGTTTGTATGATTGTTTTTTTTTCTCTGAAGATTGTCCAAGTCGTAATTAGGATTCCAATCGTTAATGAGGACGGAAATAGCTATGGAAATGGCTATGACCATGGAAAGGCAATGGCTATGGAAATGGCTATCACCATGGAAAGGCAATGGCTATGGAAATGAACCGTAGGTCCGTCACAAGCCAGGAAGTGAAACGGGAACTCTGCTCTTGGCTTTAAACGGCAAACAACGAGAAAATGGCGGAATGAATTTCGTGAAAGTCCGGCAGAGCTTTATAGCTGGCTGCTCTCTCGAGAGCATGTCTGTTTCGATCGGAACTTTGTGGGATGGAAGAATGGTGCTGCTGTAACACACATGGCAAAAGAATCTGTTGTCTTTGATCGTAATGTTGTCATGCATTGCAATGAACTGCGCTATAACACTTGTTTTATTGTACAAACGCACATCATCAGGCAAGTTTTGAAGGTGTAAAAGAAAAACGAGGAAGATCAGTATTGTTCTAACAGTAGACAAATACATTTTCATTCTGAAAACATTGTTATATCTATGGATGTATCTATCTTTTTGTTGGACAGCTATATTGCCACAACAAAATCCTCTGTTCTCAAAGCCAGGCTTCTTTCCAAGGAGGTGGGATGCATCTAGGACTGGGTCACAGTGACTCGTATAGAGGGATATACACAGAAAAAAAATCCTGGCATTTTCAAACTAGGTGACTGTGGTGAGAAGTGTTGGCGGAGTCCACCAGGGCCGTGCCAGCATGGGATGATGAACGCTGCACCAGCCGGCAATCCACCTCTGACGGTTGTGGGCAAGCACCTGGGCTGAGACAACGCCCTTCTCATGGAATGATGAACGCTGCACCAACCGGCAATCCACCTCTGACGGTTGTGGGCAAGCACCTGGGCTGAGGCAACGCCCTTCTCATGGGATGATGAACGTTGCACCAACCGGCAATCCACCTCTGACGGTTGTGGGCAAGCACCTGGGCTGAGGCAACGCCCTCTCATGGGAATGATGAACGCTGCACCAACCGGCAATCCACCTCTGACAGTTGTGGGCAAGCACCTGGGTTGAGGCAACGCCCTTCTCATGGGAATGATGAACGCTGCACCAGCCGGCAATCCACCTCTGACGGTTGTGGGCAAGCACTGTCCCTGGGCTGAGGCAACGCCCTTCTCGGTCCGCTCTGCTGCGTTGTCTGGCCACCTCTTTCTGTGTCTCCCTGTCTCATTTCCCCCTGCACTGTCCCTCAGAGAGAGAGAGAGAGAGAGAGAGAGAGAGAGAGAGAGAGAGAGAGAAAGACAGACAGACAGAGACAGACAGAGAGAGACAGAGAGAGAGAGAGACAGAGAGGGAGAGACAGACAGACAGACAGACAGACAGACATCAGAGAGCTTCAACTTTCTCTTCCTCGAGAGAGAGAGGAGAGAGAGAGAGAGACTCTCTCTTCCTCGTTCTGTCATCAGTTCATCCGTTTGAGCTTTCTCTTCCTCGTTGTGGTCAACAAGTCTCCATGTGACTGATGATTTCTCTCCTCGTCGTGGGTCAACAAGTCTCCATGTGACTGATGATTTCTCTTCCTCGCTGTGGGTCAACAGGTCTCCATGTGACTGATGATTTCTCTTCCTCGTTATGGTCAACGGGTCCTTGTGGTCAACAGGTTATCCAACGGGTCTCCATGTGACTGATGATTTCTCTTCCTCGTTGTGGTCAACGGGTCTCCATGTGACTGGTGATTTCTCTTCCTCGTTGTGGTCAACAGGTCTCCATGCTGACCCACATACTACCTGATGATTTTACGGACTTTGAGGTTGTGTAACATGCCCCGGCCTAGGAAATGCAAAGTCAGGGCCTACTCATCTGAAGCATTTCAATTCCACTGCTAGGATCTTCGTTTGCTGTCAGAATCCACGATTTGCAGGCACACAAAAAGATGGATAGCACAATATATCTGTTCCGAAAAAAGAAACAGAGAAAGATCATGATTGTCTTTCCATTGTAAACAGAGTTACTTTTCTTTTAAGTTTATTGATCAAGTAAAGAGATCTAAAGAGTCAAATATCTGAACTGAAGCGCACGCTTGGATAACGATCGTGCTATCGACTGTCTGCGTTACGGGCGCATCGTTTCACACACACATGTTTTGGCATTTTCTCTCTCTGAATGAACTGATAAACTGACCGATAAAGCAAGACTATTTTGGGCGTGCCCAGCAACGCTCTCTGTGCCATGAAAACGGCAGGATCACTCTCACTGAACGTGAGCTGTAACATAGATTACCTCCTCTGCAGAGTTCCGAACGCCGTCTTTTGCATGCTAAAAACTTCAGCTTGAATGATAGAGCGACGTTCTTTTCTTCTCCAGATCAGTGTTAGTTGGTTTTGCCGGTGCTGTTTGGGCAGTTCGTGCCATCCGTCTGGACCGATGATGGCGCCAAGGTCTTTGAACTGGTTAAAGTCTCTAGAATTTGTTCAGTGGCTGTGATCTTTGTCTCGAACGGCTTTGTCCCGTTTGCTATTAGATGTGGTGCAGGTTTTTGTGTCGCGCGGATTTCCAAGCCCCGTCCTTCAGATGGTCCATCCCACTGGCTCACCAGGCTGGCAAGTTCCATGTTCACCCCAGCCATCCCCGTTGATGTGACCAGCCACTCTGAGGTGTCTGATGGTGTATCCTCAAGTGCTGACTGTGCCCGTGTGGTCATCCAAGGCATCTGTCGCGAAAAAATTCCAAGAAGATATGGAACGTTCTGAGCGCTAGGAGAGCTCTGTATTTCCTCAACTAGCGCATTCCTACGTCACGTTAAACGAGTTTTGCCCTGCCGGCCTCTGGGTACACCTACTTCCTGGTGCACCAGATCAGCTCCTGGCCCATGTTTACTTTCGTCTGTTCTCGCAGCTTGTAATCTTACTGGTGTTTCCACTTCATGACGTAGAACTAGGAAGCGTTATCTTTTGTTTGTTCCTGTGTTGTAAGCACATCAGTGTCGCCGTTAATCAGATGGTTATAAAGATCTGAAAAGTACTCTATCCACCTGTCAACGACATAGTCTCCTTTTTGTACTAGATATTACAGACTCTTGATTGCCTTGACTTTGTGGGATCCTTTGTGACTTGGAATGCTTCCCTTCAATTGTTCTTGTTCAGGTCCTTAATTTCCGTGCACTTCATCTCGTCCATTCCTGTTTGGCCTGCTTTATGCCTTTTTTTATCGTCTTGTAGATCAGATGACCAGCTGTTGTTGTTGAAGTTTTCTTTTCTTCAACTTCAGTGAGGTCTCTTCTCGCGTCACACATCTCAGGATCGTCTCTATGACCGAGGGCTGGTTCCTGGCGGCCTTTCCTCCAGGTGTACTATCTGTTCTGTCATCGTTTCGCTGAATTTGGTGGTCAACACTTCAGCATGTTGATCAAGTGATGATACTGAGGAAGGCCTCCGCGAAAGGTTGCTTCCAAGGTCTTGACGATGTAAAGTCCCTTCAGTCTGTCTGATTAGTCTGATCTGCACACACACACACACACACACACACACACACACACACACACACACGCACGCACGCACGCACACACACACACACACACACACACACACACACACACACACACACACACACACGCACGCACGCACGCACGCACACACACACACACACACACACACACACACACACACACACACACACACACACACACACACACACACACACACACACACTACCGAAAACGATACCGCGTTCCGCCGGATCCGCCCTCGCGAAGGACAATGATACTTGTAACCGGGGGTGGGGTGGGTGAGGTGAGCTTAGACTGATAGATTGATACATCGATGGCTGCACTCACTGCTGTAGACCAACATCCAGCCAGACAGATGATACGTCTGTATAGATCTCTCTCTCTCTCTCTCTCTCTCTCTCTCTCTCTCTCTCTCTCTCTCTCTCTCTTTTTCCTTCCCTTTCCCTGCACCCCTCGTCTTTCCTCTCACACTCCCTCGCCCCCCTCTCCCCCCCCCCCCCCCCCCCCCCCTTTTCTTTCTCCCTCCCTTTCATTTGCCTTTCACTCGCACTCTATGATTCAAAGTGACTGTGCGCCTGTCGCTGCTAGGCAACTGTGTAAAGAAACATGTCCGCCACTGACGGCAAGTCCTACTGCAAGCCCCACTTGTCCAATGCCAGACAAAAGTCGATGGCACGCACTCTCGGCAATGAAGCCTGCAGCCAACGGATCGGAAAGCGTCCACAAGACCCGTTGCCAGAGCTGACAGAGGATTGCTCTCTGTGGCATTATGAGAGGCGTGTGTGCGATTGTTTCATCCAATGAACAGTCCACACGAGTTTCCCATTGCCTCTTGTTTTATATTTCTTTTTACTCATAAAGACAGACCATAACGACAATCCTAGTGTAGTTGAACAGTACGTTCACTCCAAAAGGCGAATTTGAAGTCTGGAAATTAAGTAACAAAAAAAAAAAAAAAAAAAAAAAAAAAGAAAAAAAGAAAAAAAAAAAAAAAAAAAAAAAAAAAGGGGGGGGGGGGGGGGGGGGCAAGGAAGTCACAAAACAGCCAGGCCATCTGAATAGATTTTTCCAGTCCGTTTAAAATGAATGGAAGAGGACAAAATAGATTCATTGATGGCTTTGTCTGACAGGGAAAAATCCCGTGAAAATGTACTAAAGATGAAGGATGGCGGACTATTGATGCCCATTACGGTGTCCATCTAATGAAGATTTCATTGATAGTTCCAGGAGGACGTCATTTGAATTGTGTGTGTGTGTGTGTGTGTGTGTGTGTGTGTGTGTGTGTGTGTGTGTGTGTGTATCTGCGCATGCGTGTGTGTGCAGAGAGAGAGAGAGAGAGAGAGAGAGAGAGAGAGAGAGAGAGAGAGAGAGGAGAGAGAGACAGATGTACAGAGAGGTTTGGAGAGACTGATAACTGCAAACAGATTTTTCATTGTTAGTACAGGGCATTTTTTTTTTTGACAATTCAAAATGAGCCTTGTGTTAAAAATTTTTCCCTGGTTTACAGTAGTTATAAAATGCATTAATTACCTGTTCGACTTGAACTGGATCAGTTTTATTTTGGCCACTGGTAAGGTAAGGTAATGTTGTTTATAGCCCAGCCGACCGCAAACGGCCACATCAGGACTGTCACCACGCTGAAGTCAGCAAAAAACAACAAAAACAAAAACATCTTTCATACATCTCCTTAAAAATACACCTTCTAAAACGCACCACAAACTTCGCCATAAGATCTTCCATTTAATCTAAGATCAGATGAAAAATGTTAATCTCTTTCAGAAATTCAAAGATCACGTCAGGTGGGACATCTCGTAACAGGATTTTCATGGAGTCTGCTGTAAAGTGTTTATGTCTGACATCGTGCAAGTCCCCAACACTCTACAAGAATATGTTTCACTGTCAGTGGTATATGACACGGAATGCGCCACGGAGCTTCACCTTCTTAAAAATAAGAACGGGTGTAAAACGAGTGGCCTCTGTGCAAACGGCACAAGACTTTTCGTCTTTACGGCTGCCTTGGAAACATGGTAAAAAAAACTCTTTCAGGTTTGGACGGATTTTACATAGTTTGTTATCCGTCTGCGAGTTCCATTCCTCCTGCCAGAGGTCTTTAACATAAGCCTGTTTTGGGTTTTGGGTTTGATGGGGTTAGACAATCTGCTCAACTTTTCCTTTGTGGCACTTTTGGCAAATTTGTTCAACCACTTCGTTGCGTCGAATGTCCACATGGCTGGGAACCTAAGCAAAAACTATGTTGTATCCATCTGATTTCAGACAGGTGTACAGTTCAAATACTTTCAGCAGTTGAGGTGCTTGAGATTACGGCCAGCAATGGCTTACAAAGCAAAGAGGCAGTCCGACAAAATGAGGCAATCTTTATGTTTGGAGTTACAGTCATTTCAAGAGCCAGGACCAAGGCTGTCAACTCAGCAGTGTAGACTGAGCTGCTGGAATGTGTTCAGAGCATCTCTGAGAGGGACCTGGTGCACAAAACACAGCAGAGGCAATTCCTTTCTCAGATTTGGAACCGTCGGTGAAAATTCTTTTGTAGGATGGAAACTTAGAGAACACAGTCCGGCAAAGAGGGACTTATATGCTAATGAACTAGTGGAATCTTTACGGGTACGAGGCAAAATCAAATCGAATCTCTGGAGTGAAGAAAGCCCATGGCGGGTCATCAGGAAACTTGGATAAATCACAAACAACTCTGGAGTGGTCATAGATTTTGTTTTGGAACTTGGGGTCCAAAGCACAGTCATATGCAGGGTTTGGGGTTCAGAAGAGAGATAGATTCAAACAATAGTTCAAGGCAAGTTTCAGTCGAAAGTTTGACAGGGATGGTTCTCCTGCCTCAGCATACAGGCTTTAAACAGGGGGGGTGGTGCGGAATGCACCCAGACACAATCGAAGTCCTTGATGGTGGATCGGGTCTAGACTTTTCTGGTGGCTAGATCTGGCCGAGCCGTACACTACGCACCCATAGGCCATTTGTAGAGCGGATCAGAGCCCTGTAAAGATGGAGGAGAGTTTTCTTGTCAGCGCCCCGAATCTGTGTGTGCCACAACGCGCAGAATGTTCAGCGCTTTCTGACATGCAGTCTATGACTTTCAAAGTTCAGTTTTTTGTCAACTGGATCAATTTGCTGTGGACGAAAAAAAAAAAAAAAAACTTCCACATCGTCTCCTACATTTTCATGGCTTCAATAAAAAGATGTACCTCCAAACAAAATGAACACCCGCTTGGTTTTCCTCCAACAATGTGGAATTCATTTCCCATTTCACACGGAAGAGTTGAAGATGGTGGGAAGGAGGTGAAGGTGTTGTCTGAATTTTTACCCTGTGGTCGGTCACGAAGAGGGTAGACGATTTTTGAGGGGGTGGGTGGGGGGGGGGGGGGGGGGGGGGGGGGATAGGTGGTCATTCTTCGAGCGCTGTCAGTGACGCATGGTGCCAGGGTGTGTTACCTCCGGTGTCAAGGGTCTTAGCATTCAGCTCTGCTGGCAGAGACCATAAACAGGATCTATTGATCCAAATCGACAGACATTGATCATGTGTTTTACGTGGGAGGTCAAAGGTGACAGTTTGC
The DNA here is from genome assembly GCA_016801955.1 of Conus betulinus. Lineage (NCBI taxonomy): Eukaryota > Metazoa > Mollusca > Gastropoda > Neogastropoda > Conidae > Conus > Conus betulinus. The sequence goes on along the minus strand of JADBJO010000254.1, from coordinate 440,101 downwards.
AAAAACTTTTGTGGATCAGTGTTATATTGTGTGTGTGTGTATGTATATGTGTGTGTGTGTGTGTGTGTGTGTGCGCGCGCGCGGCGCGGGGTGTGTATGTGTGTGTGTGTGTGTGTGTGTGTGTGTGTGTGTGTGTGTGTGTGTGTGTCAGTGCGGAAGGACTAGCGCGCGCTCGCGGGAGTGCAGTGTGTGTGTCCACTGGATGTGGATGATCCGATCCCATGTGATGTCAGTGACAGGAATAACTAGAAGGGCACTCGGGGGAGTGCAGACCCCATCTGCCGATGCCCACTGGATGATGATGATGATGGATCCCTTTCGGATCCCATTGCTGATGTCCCACTGGATGACGGATCTCCTTTCCGATCCCATTGCTGATGCCGATGTCCACCTCCTTCCGATCCCATTGCCGATGTCCACCTCTCCGATCCCATTGCTGATGCCCACTGGATGATGGATCTCCTTTCCGATCCCATTGCTGATGTCCACTGATGATGGATCTCCTTTCGATCCCCATTGCTGATGTCCACTGGATGATGGATCTCCTTTCCGATCCCATTGCTGATGCCCACTGGATGATGGATCCCCTTTCCGATCCCATTGCTGATGTCCACTGGATGATGGATCCCTTTCCGATCCCATTGTGCAGCACACATCAGCATCAGAATGGAAAGGGTTTGTTCTTGGGCCATGGTCATCTTCCCACCAGGTGTTGTTACATTCGTTCAGTGGTTTGTGTGTAACCTTGCCGTGCGGTTCAGTAGATTGTGTGTAAACCTTGCCGTGCGGTTCAGTAGATTGTGTGTAACCTTGCCGTGCGGTCAGTATATTGTGTGTAACCTTGCCGTGCGGTTCAGTAGAATTTGTGTGTAACCTTGCCGAGCGGTTCAGTAGATTGTATGTAACCTTGCCGTGCGGTTCAGTGGTTTGTGTGTAAACCGTGCCGTAGAATGTATGTTCAGTGCGATTGTATGTATGTAACCTTGCCGTGCGGTTCAGTGGTTTGTGTGTAACCTTGCATGCGGTTCAGTCAGTGGTTTGCATGTAACCTTGCCATGCGGTTCAGTGGTTTGTGTGTAACCTTGCCCTGCGGATTCAGAATCTGCCCTTTGACCAGATCCCCACGACAGATCCGCATCAAAAGTTCACAAGCTCATCCTTGTGGAACATTCTGTCTTTCCGTCAAGTTTTGGTTAAAATCAGTGTCGTAGGTGTTTTGTTTTGTTTGTTTTGTTTTTTTGTGTATAAGTGAGGTGATAATCTTGCTTACAGACAAAGAGTCGGCAAAACAAGCCCCATCCTTTGGCGGATGGAATTACATGCACATAACAAATACTGCAGTTGAAAACACAAAACAAACCACAAAGATAGTCCTGTCAACGTGTCCACCCAGAGGATAACCTTAATCATATAATGTCAAGATAGTCTGTACACAAGAAGGCTGTTCTAAATCCTTCTTAATCTTAGGCTACTCTCAATCCTTCGAATCTTAGGCTGCTACTCTAAATCCTTCTAATCTTTTAGAGATACTGGATCGCCCATCCAGTCAACACAGAGGTTTTTTTTTGTTTCTTTTTTTTTTTTGTTTTGGGTTTTTTTTTTTTTTTTTTTTTTTGTCTCCGTATCATTTCCGTTTCGAACACATATTTTTCGAGCGAGATGATGACAGTCGTTTTTCATCACCTCCTATCAGCATATGAAGCAGGGTCCTCTCTCTGTGCCTTTCCTCAGAACACCGTCAGAGCAAGGTGGAAAAAGAGCCACAGCCGGCCACGATCCTGTAAACTGAGCAAGGAATCTGGGCTCAGACATTACTTTAAAACCGGGGGGGGGGAGGGGGGGGGGATGAGGGGGGGAATGAAAAACGAAAAGCGAAAATATTTGACGATTGCAGAATAAATAATATTTGATTGATTGATGGGTTGTTGTGTGTGTATGCGCTTGCGCTTTAGTGTGTGCGAAGTAAAGTCTTGAAGTAAATTTTGAAGAAATAATCTTTTCTTAAAAAGAAGTTGTTTTTTTTTTTAAATCGACCTTTTTGAATCAGACAAAACAGGATGGAATATATCATCCCAGGACGACTGTTCAATACAAACATTACTAATATTTTGGGCATTGCACAGTTGGTTATCTATCTCTCTATCTCTATCTCTCTCTCTCTCTCTCTCTCTCTCTCTCTCTACTCTCGTCTCTCTCGGTCTATCTACATGGCTGCCTGTCTATCTTCTCTGCTTCTCTCTGTTCTGTTTCTCTCTCTCTCTCTCTCTCTCTCTCTCTCTCTCTCTCTCTATAATATATATATATATATATATATATATATATATATATATATATATATATATATCCGTCTGTCTATAGATAGTCCGTCGGTCTGTATTTTGTTCTTTTTTTTTTTTTTTTGTCCCAACCTCTGCGAAACCTCAGAGGCAGTGCACCCACACCGCTCATTCCAACACCCCGTCCACGGCCACAGCCCGGTCGGCCCCGCCGCAGCCCCGGCACCGGCAATCCACAGGGAGCAGTCAATGTCAAGTCGTCAAGAGGCAACCCACGGAGGAGACACTGCACTGCTGCCGAGTCACTTCGGTGGTGTTCAGTGGCGCCTGTTCTGATCTAACATACGCAGGACGCCACCTACTAAGCCCCCTACTGACGACAATAATAGCTTAGTCGCGGAGCCGGCGTGAGTGAGCTCTCCCTCCGGAGGGCGCCACCACGTCCGTCCAACGACAGCCCCCATGGACTCGCCGATACCGGTGACCCCGACGGAACCAAACCAAGAGCACAGACGTGGAGGACATCGAAACTGAGGTCACCATGAGAGCAGGGCATGAAGGGCCACAGAATTTGAGACATTTTTTTTTATGCTGATCGATGAGAATGAGGATGATTAAGATGATGCTACGGATTTCCATTTCGGTCTGAGACTACATGACAGGGCTGTACTCTACGCTTCCTTTCATAATATATCCCGGCGTCAACCAGGCCCGAGAGATACAGGCACCTGAAGTGTTGGTCAGGAAATTTGAGCAACACACTCTCAGAAACGCATTCATTAAGTGGATGAAACTCGACTGTGTGGTCCCAGTCTTCCCAACTGAGTCCGCAGCAAACTCAACTCTGGGTAGGAGCCGGTCGGGGCAGAAAAAACCCACATGACTCTGATGTGATTCGAACCCACGACCTCCCAGCCGGGAGTCCGCGACGCTAACCACTTCGCCACAGCGGCTGGTATTTTGTTCTTTCTTTCTTTTCCTCTTTCTGTTTGTTTTCCTTCTTTTCTTTCCTTCTTTCTTCATTCACAAGTTGAAAGCTGACTGGTCGATGGTCTTTGAGAAAGAAAGAAATGAACGATAGATGAATAAACCTTTACAAAACAGAGAATAAAAACTGAAAACAATATTTCAATTCGAAGAGCCTTTGTTGTTCAGAAGGAAGACAAAAACAGTCAAGAATCTTTCAAAGTCGAAGAGTGTTTGCAGCGCGGACGGTCGAGGACGGTCGAGGAAATGAAAGAATCTTTCAAGAATGAAAAATTCTCCGTTAGACAGGTAACGGACGAAGAGAGTGTTCGTTGTACAGATGACATAGAAAGACAGACAAGGATGTTTCAAGAATCCTGACAATGCAGATAACAGAGGAAAACAGAAGGGAGTATCTTAAGTTAAGGACTATGTGTACAATCCCATAGAAAAGGGAAGGGTGGAGGGGGGGGGGGGGATATAATATGAAAGTGTGAAATTGAGGAGGCACATCACAATTCAACCAGCGCGGCTCCTGAAACAAGACTACTGGCAGTAGACTTATTATCAGAGAACATTTGGACCGAGAGGAAATGCAGATAGACTCACGGGCGATTTCTGGAGAAGATTTGAGGATAAGGGGCGGAGCTGCGTGGGGAGGGAGGATGGATGAGAATAATTCAGTTTTCAGTTCGAACGACCGATATGCCCAATGCTCGTCGTTACTTTTCTTCACTAACGCGCAGGAACACACACACACACACACACACACACACACACACACACACACACACACACACACACACACACACACAGAGTGTGGGCGAATGGTGGCGTGTGTGCTGCCGTTGTCACGGTGGCCTGTATCAGCCACGTTGGGATGGACTACACTTGTCAAAGGGGTGGGCTTAATGGGATGGAAACCTTGTGCGCGCGCACACACACAACACACACACACACACACACACACACACACACACACACACACACACACACACACACACACACACACACACACACACACACACACACAAGCAAACACACACACACACACACACACACACACACACACACACACACACACACACACACACACACACACACACACACACACACACACACACACACACACACGCACGCACGCACGCACGCTTGCACACACACACACACACACACACACACACACACACACACACACACACACACACACACACACATGGCATATAGGTATTGTTTATAATAGTGCACAATCCAGTTCGCTAAGGTCGACCCGACAGCGAGCGAGATTCTCTGGCTTTCTGTCTCTGTCTCTGTCTGTCTGTCTGTCTGTCTGTCTGTCTGTCTGTCTGTCTGTCTCTCTCTCTCTCTCTCTCTCCTCTCTCTCTCTCTCTCTCTCTCTCTCTCTCTCTCTGTCTCTGTGTGTGTGTGTGTGTGTGTGTGTGTGTGTGTGTGTCCGGCATTATGAGAGGATTTCCTCCAATGCACTGGTGTCAGGCTTAACAAGGATCGGCGTCGTGTGCCTAGGTCCAGCCAAAGAAGCCGAGGTCACAGTTCCCCATCACGGGTGGCTGTGGACGTGGGTGCAGTGGTGGCGTGTGTGCTGCCGTCGTCACGGTGGCCTGCTATCAGCCACATTGGGCTGGATGACACTTGTCAAGGGGCTTGGCTTCATGGGATGGAAACCTGTTTCCGTAAATCATCTGAGAGAGAGAGAGAGAGAGAGAGAGAGAGAGAGAGAGAGAGAGAGAGAGAGAGAGAGAGAGAGAGAGAGAGAGAGAGAGAATGGACGACGTTTAGTGACACATGAACACGGTGAAATACATGCACTCCATTCCCAGTTGCGTGTTTGCGTTCAGCTGAGCCATCTCCCACCCGGGGGGGGGGGGGGGGGGGGGGGGGGGGGGGACATGAGTGTAGGACCGCTATTCAGACTCTACCCTGGTAGGGAAGGCTATCGCAGGACAGCGAAATCCCACGTCTTTCGTACTGGTTTCAAAGTGGGGTATCTGCGGGCGAACATTGAAATAAGAGCAAAGGTTGAAATACTGCGCCGCCAAGCGAAAGAGTAAACCAATTACAAAACAACCCATAGGTCTACACGTGTTGTGTTTGTTTTGTAATGTGGTTTATTCTTTCATTTGACTGCACAATACGTGTGTCTTTGTTCGTTCCTCCCATTAATTCATGTTGCTGCTCAGCTAGATCAACTATAAAAGTCGCAGCAAAACCCGAACAGCACCAAGCCAACATCTGCTTCGACCAGTCGGCATCAGTGTTCTGAAACTGAAGGCTGAACGCAGTGATCATCGTGCTGATGTGTTTTCTGGGGACAGTGACGGCGTGGGGTTGTATCAGGCTGAGCCTAGACCGACATGGCTCGGGGCTGGGATGGGGAGTGAGGGGAGGGGGTGATGTTTCTGTCGGTAAAAGTCTGACTGCATTTGGCCTGAACGAAGTTTGTAATCTATTGATCTGATACAGACAGTGGAAAACGTCGCCCCGTCGTCCAGACCCCCTCATTCCCCATTCACGGAAAAGCGAACAAAAACAAACACAAACAACAACACCAAAATCAGACAGTACAGAAAACCCGGAGCGAGCTAAGCCAAAAAACGTCACAGCATACTTGTTTGCAGGGTAAAAATGGCAACAATGACTACACTCCGGGAATAAGAATAAGAGTACCGGTCGTTTCATCTACCAATCAGAGATCGGTACCATTCATGACACATGGGAAATAAATATGGCTGTACGGAATAAGACAAGCTCACTTTATGATCTCTACCTCGTAGACATCATTCATCATTTTTTTTTAGGAAAGATGGCATAGGTTTTAACTAAACAGAAGCTTCAGTTTTGATTCTAATCACAGTTTTGCTATCTAACGGACACCCCCTCTCCGTTTTACCTCCTCCACTCCACTCGTCCCTCTCCCTCTCCCCCACCCTCCATTTTTCCCTCTTTTGCTTTAGACCCGCTTTCGAATCTCTCGGGGGTTGGGGGGGGGGGGGGGGGGGGGGGGGGGGGGGGGGGGGGAGGGAAGAAGAAGTGTCGGAGCTCTCAGTTGAATCGGGGATCTTCCAATCTTCTGTCAAATGATCCCGCAACTGGATCATTCCTGCTGACCATAATCATTGTGTTTTTAATGTATATGAACGCAAGTGGCGTGTTTGGCTCCTTTCGAGTTCCAATATCGCTTCTCGTCGCCGCCCGTGTTAAAAATGCGACTGAGGTGACTTTCTGGCACCAAAAATGATTTGCTCTTGGTCTGACCAGAATGCTTGTCAGTCACCGTTCCCAGTCTGAAGAAGATCAGATGAAGACTGTGAATTTGTATACGGTACAAGAAGACAGACCAATACACAGCGCCGATATGACAGTTTACATGTTACACCACGTGCGACGTCGAATTCAGTGAATGTCTTCGCTGGATGGTAGCTGATAAGATGGTAAATCCCCTGTTGCTCAGTGGCTTTCTCGAAAGAACTGCAGAAATGGCGATTACTGATTTTGAACAAGTCACCAAATGAACAATCGCAGCCACTGAACAAGTCACCAAATGAACAATCGCAGCCACTGAATAAGGCACCAAATGAACAATCGCAGCCACTGAACAACTGAACAAGTCACCAAATGAACAATCGCAGCCACTGAACAAGTCACCAAATGAAAAATCGTAGCCACTGAACAAGTCACCAAATGAACAATCGCAGCCACTGAACAAGTCACCAAATGAACAATCGCAGCCACTGAACAAGTCACCAAATGAACAATCACAGCCGTTCATATGAAGTCAAGGGTAATGACAAAGCCTGTTCGATTCCTACGTGGCTTTTCTGAACAATTGGAGCTGGTGACACACACACACACACACACACACACACACACACACGCGCGCGCGCGCGCGCGCGCGCACGCACGCACATGCACGCACGCACGCACGCACACACGCACACACACACGCACGCACGCTCACACGCACACACACACACGCACGCACGCACACACGCACACACGCACGCACACACACACACACACACACACACACACACACACACACACACACACACACACACACGCACGCACGCACACGCACGCACGCACGCACCGCACACACACACACACACACACACACACACACACACACACGTACGCGCACACACGTGCACACACACATACACATGCACACACACACACACACACACACACACACACACACACACACACACAGAGAGAGAGAGAGAGAGAGAGAGGGTCTTGGGCCGTGAGAAACAAAATAATAATAACTTCAATACAATGTGCCGTCGACACTGCAGATTTGGATGCTTCATGAAAAAAAAAAATCATTTTTCTGGTCATTTAGAAGTGATCACTATGCAAAACTGGCGCAATACTCGGATGAATTCAGAAGTGTTGCTTCCTTAATATCATATTTTGTTTCCAGATATTCTTTCAGTTCTGTAAATGACGAAGTACCAGTGAGTAAGAGATGTAAATGGTTTGTTTAACCGTGTCCGTAAAAAACTGTAATTCCACCCTATTTTTTTTCACTGTTGTCCCCTTCGTTCTTTGGCAAGACAAAGGCTGACCGTAGATGAGACTGTACGTCTGAGATCGTCTTCATGGCCGTCGTCAGCGCATCTACGAGTACAGTCTGTCTTCAGGAATAATGTCCAAACGTGACACCGATGTGCATTCTATGTTCGGTGAGGGGTGGGTGCGCGTGTGTGCGTGCGTGGTGGGAAGGAGTGGGGGGGGGGGGGGGGAGGGGTATGTAGCAGAGGGGGTGTTTTGCTTTGTGTCGTGCATCCTATCGGCATACGTTGACCTACTCTGTTCAGAAGGTTGGAATCGAATTCACGTGCTCATAGATGTTTTTCTTCTGCTTTTGTCGCTGGTTGTCATCATCATTAAAAAAGAATAATAATCATCATCATTTTCATTACTATTTTCATGTGTGTTTTTCATACACAAAATCTCGGTCTCTAGTCCCATCCGAAGAACTAGAGAGAGAGAGAGAGAGAGGATTGGGGGGTGAAGGGGGTGTGGTGTGGATGTTGAGTCCTCGTAGAAGTTGACTCGGAAGAGGAAATCTTCTGTGACCTGAATGTTTCAAGTGGGAATCGAACCAAGGACCCTTGACTCCAGAGAACGAGGCCCTCAACTAATGTCTTCACTGATTGACTGTGTGTATAATGTTAGTCTTCACTGATAGACTGTGTGTGTACAATGTTAGTCTTCACTGATGGACAGTGTGTATAATGTTAGTCTTCACTGATAGACTGTGTGTATAATGTTAGTCTTCACTGATAGACAGTGTGTATAATGTTAGTCTTCACTGATAGACTGTGTGTATAATGTTAGTCTTCACTGATAGACTGTGTGTATAATGTTAGTCTTCACTAATAGACTGTATAATGTTAGTCTTCACTAATAGACTGTTTGTATAATGTTAGTCTTCACTGGTAGACTGTGTGTATAATGTTAGTCTTCACTAGTCGACTGTGTGTATAATGTTAGTCTTCACTAATAGACTGTTTATGTATTGTGTTAGTCTTCACTAATAGACTATTTGTACTAATGTATAATGTTAGTCTTCACTCGTAGACTGTGTATAATGTTAAGGCTTGCCTCTTGTTTTTCCACACAAGATCATATCACGGAAATGATATCGATGCCGGCAGCTTTTTTGTTTGTTTGTTTGTTTATTTTTAACTTTTATTATTATGATTAATTTTGTGTCATGATTTCCAAGTTAAAGGATTAAACAAAAAAAACAAAGAAAAACTCGCTACAAATGAAACATGAGCGAGGATGTGACAACTGTTTGCCCGCCTGACAGACTCCGCTCGCGTGCACTTCTATGATGCGAGAAAGGATTGATCGAGTCGGGATAACAGACAGCCGAACCCAATGTCGTTTACATTAGGTGACCGATAGGAACGTGCATAATCTGCCACGCTAGCGTTACGACCACCTCCTCTGGAGCAGGATGTGTGGGGGTTGTGAGAGACTGGGACAGTGATGGAGCAGTGATTTGTGCCGTCAACAGTTGGTCTGCTTGTATGTAACCGGCGACACTTGTCCTTCTGTGGTGACATAGTTACATTTCCAGCACTTTTGTGGTATTTATTCTTTTATTTAATTTTCTATCCGGTGTTGCTTTGGCTTCTGCCAGTGAAAAAGCAGGCATTTTGGTTTAGCAACAAGCCTCCACGTTTATGTCATTATGGCTCCCCCCCCCCCCCCCCCCCCCCCTCCGATGTATCTTTTCAAACTAAGTGATTAATGTCACGTGATTTTGAGTGCACGAGCAGAAATTTTGTAACGAGTCTAATCGTATACATACAGAAGCTGGTGGAGTTGGATTTGTTTGTTTGTTTTATTTTGTTTTGACACGTTCGTAAATCGTAAATCTGATATATATATATTATATCATATATATATATCATAGAAGTGTATATATATATATATAAAACACCCAGTCTAACCACATTGCTATTGTATATTCAGAAAGTGTAAATGATACTTACTCACTGAATTTTTTTGTTTGTTTGTTTCCTTCTAATGTGCAGTCGCTGTCTCTCACACAAACATTCTTTTTTTCTCTCTCTCTCTCTCTCTCTCTCCCATCGACTCTCCACCTGCCTTCCACCAACTATGACATTTTTTATTCCTCCATTTTCCCTCTGTCATTTGGTATAACAATGTGACATCTTTTATTCCTCCATTTTCCCTCTGTCATTTGGTATAACAATGTGACATCTTTTTTATTCCTCCATTTTCCCTCTGTCATTTGTATATAACAATATGACGTCTTTTATTCCTCCATTTTCCCTCTATCAATAGCTCAGTTTGGTAGAGCGCCTGACTCGTAATCTTGGTGATCCTGGGGTTGCGGGTTCGAACCTCCGCCGGGCGTTTCGGTACAGGGGATTTTTTTCCCTCGGAGTTAACATTGGTTCTGACTCCATTTCCCATACAGTCCTTCGAATGAGACTATAAACCGAGGTTCCGTGTGTGAACGCACGCATGACATCTTGCACACACGTAAAATCCCATCACCAACATTCGGAAGAGAAGGCCAGTTTGGCCGTTGGTATGGATGACACGTTACACATAGCATGCACCCTGAGTGAGAAATGGAAAGAATGAAGGAAGTAAGGAAAATGAGTGATCGATATTGAACGATACTGACTGGATGACACGGGAAACGACTGAATGATGAAGCGCCAGCTGGCAGCTCTTCAGTCGGCACTACCCAGGTAGGCAGCCCGTTGTGTAAACGAGTGTGGATTGTAAGCGCTTAGAGCTTGCCTCTAGCCGAGAATAGGCGCTATATAAGTATTCATTATTATTATTATCATTTGGTATCACAATGTGACGTCTTTTATTCCTCCATTTTTCCCCTCTGTCATTTGGTATAACAATGAGTAGTATGGACACAAGCACTCTTTTATTCCTCCATTTTCCCTCTGCCATTTGGTATAACACTGTGACGTCTTTTATTCCTCCATTTTCCCTCTGTCATTTGATATCACAATGTGTAGTGTGGTCACAAGCACATATTGAACACCCCGCTTAGGATTTTTTCACAATAACATGAACTGCTACTTCTACTATAATTCCTTGAATCAAGGAAGTTAGTTATGGTACACAGTGTGTTATCTTAAAAGGGATATTGCGTTGCATAGCATGGTGTTTTTTTACATATTTACATTTGTCTTGTGTGTGTGTGTGTGTGTGTGTGTGTGTGTGTGTGTGTGTGTGTGTGTGTGTGTGTGTGTGTGTGTGTGTGTGTGTGTGTGTGTGTTCTGTAGAGCTTGATGTTTGCTTTCTTTAATCCTTGGTGGTGGTGGTGGTGGTGGTGGTGGTGGTTTTGTGTTTTGTGTATGATTAGTGTGTGATTACGCTTGTCTGTTTCTTTCTTTTTGTTGTCGTCGTTGTTGTTGCCCTCGTATTTGTGTAGGTTCTTTGTTATGCATGTACAAAGTAATCATCCATTCTTTCCGCTCATTTTCTTTATCTGTACGTTCGGGATGGGTAGAGGTGAGATGTGGTGAAGTAGAGGTCATTGAAATGTAAAAATTCTGCGACAGTGTTGAGAATCATGAAATTTTGTCTCACGAAAGCCGTTTATTACACCTGTCTAGTGACGATTTTGGCCACCTAGATACGACTCATCAGCTGAACCCAGCCTAACTGTGTTAGTCCATAAGTGCACCAGTTAAAACTCTGGTATTCTCACCACCACAGGGAAGACATCAGTTTAACTGCCTCTACAAGCAGCCAGTGAAGCGCGGAATATAGCGATGAGAGGAAAGTTCCGTAAAGAAGTAAATAGAATGAATAAGCTGAGAACAATCACTATACAAGGAAATCTTTCAGCCTGTGTTTAAGGATCCCCAAAAATGGATCAAGGGACATCAGCATGTGCCAACAGTCTGAATGGTCACCAGTGCTGGTCAATAACCTATGCATTGTCAGTACAGATTTGTGTCAGTCAGCCTTAGCTTGGATCGCCTTAGATGCCATTGTCACACTGGTTGACCAAACAATTATCAGCGACAAATAAGCAGACGTGAAGATGACAGTCGTAGTGGTGGTTTGGGGGATAGGCGAAGGGGGATATATTCAGACAAACAATTCTTCCGTCACCATGAAAATGACTTCGTAAACATTGAGAATGGGTGCCATCGAATTTGCTTAAAGAACAGAATCATTTGTAACTCGAGTCCATCTACCTATCTATCTATATGTCTATCCATCCATCCATCCATTCACCCATCCATCCATCTATCCATCTATCTATCTATCTATCTATCTATCTATCTATCTATCTATCTATCTATCTATCTATCTATCTATCAGTGTGTGTGTGTGTGTGTGTGTGTGTGTGTGTGTGTGTGTGTGTGTGTGTGTGTGTGTGTGTGTGTGCTTGCGCGCTCGCGCGCGCACGTGTGTGTGTGTGTGTGAGAGAGTGGGGGGGGGGGGGGGATCGCACATGCGCGCTCGCGTGATATAACCACATAGACATATGTCCTAAATCCTTCCTGCAATGGAAGGACGTTTAAAGTGGATCATCCTTTACGTTTCTTCCATTTCCCCTCTCAACCGCTGAGTGTAACATCAAAGATTTGTCTGTACTTGTTATTTTTGAATGTTTCTTTTTAACCTCTATGTGTTGGGCTTCAAACACAAAGATTCTCTCTCTCTCTCTCTCTCTCTCTCTCTCTCTCTCTCTCTCTCTCTCTCTCTCTCTCTCTCTCTCTCTCTCTCTCTCTCTCTCTCCTGGAAGAAAGCGGCTGGCTCCTCCAGGATGGTTCCCAGGGGTGTAGTGGAATACCTGCCTGCAGTGCTGACCCTAACGGCAGCCATCATCATCCTGTGCCTCTTCCACACCCCGGCCTCTCAAGCCCAGCGCAGTGCCAACAGCAGTGCCCCCAACAACCACAAGCGTCTAGTCCGGGCTGACCACTGTCCAGGCAAAGTGATCACCTGGCCCAGCAGGTATAAATTATCACCTGGACACGCCGCTAAACGTTATTTTTCGTTACAGCAGACATTGTAGACATATCAGATCTTTTCCTGTTGCGTCATATTGAAAACGATGGACGTTATTTCTCGTTTCAGCAGTAGTTGTAGAGATATAAGATAATTTCTTGTGGCGTCATATTTAAAACGATGGACATTATTTCTCGTTTCAGCAGTAGTTGTAGAGATATAAGATAATTTCTTGTGGCGTCATATTTAAAAAACGATGGACATTATTTCTCGTTTCAGCAATAATTGTGGAGATATAAGATAATTTCTTGTTGCGTCATACTTAAAACGATGGACATTATTTCTCGTTTCAGCAGTAATTGTAGAGATATAAGATAATTATTTCTCGTTTCAGCAGTATTGTATAGATATAAGATAATTTCTTGTGGCGTCATATTTAAAACGATGGACATTATTTTCTTGTTTCAGCAGTAATTGTAGAGATATAAGATAATTTCTTGTTGCGTCATATTTAAAACGATCGTGCGCACTGCGTTTTGCAGTCAAACGTCATGAGGAGGGAAGGGGGCGGAAAAAGGTGGTGGGGAGGCATGGAGGTGACAGGGGAGGGAGATTTGTTTTGCATGCGTGTTTGTTCGTGCTTGCGTGCGTGCACGCGCGCGCGTTTGTGTGTGCATGCGTGCATGCGGGGTTCATAAACACATATACTGCATGCACATTTCATGTGATTTTGACAAACCAAATCATATCATAAAATACTTGACACTTTTTTGTTCATTTACATACATTTAGGTACAGAATGGCATTGTTAGTCTGGGTTTGTTTGTTTGTTTGCATTTCTTTTCTTTCTTTCTTTTTTTTTCAAAAGCATTTTCACATACGGGCTTCCTCTCATGTGTGTGTGTGTGTGTGTGTGTGTGTGTGTGTGTGTGTGTGTGTGTGTGTGTGTGTGTGTGTGTGTGTGTGTGTGTGTGTGTGTGTGCGTGCGTGCGTACGTGCGCGCGCGCACGTGTGTGCATGTGTGTTTTTGGGGGGAGGGAGAAGGGGCATTTTTAGGGGTGGAAGAGGGGGGCTAACTTTTGTTTTTTTCCCCCTGCATTTTCACTCCTCTTCTTCCCCCTAATTTCAACCTGGCGGTGATTAATAAGCGAGCGGACTCCCCACCCTGGTCCCTGTCTGTAACAGAAATGTCATGGCATAATTCATGACTGACGACTGTGTGTTCAATGTATTGGAAACCCTGTGTCTGTGTCATCTTGTACTTTGATCTTGGTGGGGGGGGGGGGGGGGGAAGGGGGGGGAGGGGGGGTGTTCGTTCTATGTTGTGTTCAATATTATGCAAAGTCTGTCTCTTTCATTCTGGAATTTGATTTGGTTCATGTATGTTCCATGTTCTCTCTCTCTCTCTCTCTCTCTCTCTCTCTCCTCTCTCTCTCTCTCTCTCTCTCTCTCTCTCTCTCTGACCTTGGGGGGGCTGAACTTGATTATTGTACCATCTCTCTCTCTCTCTCTCTCTCTCTCTCTCTCTCTCTCTCTCTCTCTCTCTCTCTCTCTCTCTCTCTCTCTCTCTCTCTCTCTCATCTTGGGTGTGGAACTTGATCATTGTACGTTCTATGTCCGATGTCTTTGGCGACCCTCTCATGTCGGGCTTCGGTCTCCTCCTTGATGACAGTTTGTTCGGCATGTCTGGGAGAGTCTGTCTCTCGTTAGCCTGGGCTTTGACGCGCCCCCCGCGGTCCACTGGGCCCTAAACCCTGTGATTAATGAACCAGGTACCGGCGGCGTTTCCCCGCCAGGAGTGTGGTGGAGTGTCTGGCATATTGCGGCCCTGACGTGCAGTGCCTGTCGATTGTCTACGATGCCAGCAACAGGGAGTGTTTCCACTGCAAGGACACCGCCAGGCTGGACTGTTCCAACATGGAGGACGGGCGGCAAGGCCTCCGCTTCTTTGAACTGTGGGTTGTTTGGGTTTGTTGTGTCACTGTGGGTTGTTTGGGTTTGTTGTGTCACTGTGGGTTGTTTGGGTTTGTTGTGTCACTGTGGGTTGTTTGGGTTTGTTGTGTGTCGCTGTGGGTTGTTTGGGTTTGTGTTGTGTCGCTGTGGGTTGTTTGGGTTTGTTGTGTCACTGTTGTGAGTTGTTTGGGTTTGTTGTGTCACTGTTGTGAGTTGTTTGGGTTTGTTGTGTGTCACTGTGAGTTGTTTGGGTTTGTTGTGTCAGTTGTGGTTGTTTGTTGTTGTTTGGGTTTGTTGTGTCACTGTGGGTTGTTTGGGTTTGTTGTGTCACTGTTGGTGTGAGTTGTTTGGGTTTGTTGTGTCACTGTGGGTTTGTTTGGGTTTGTTGTGTCACTGTGGGTTGTTGGGTTTGTTGTATCACTGTGGGTTGTTAGGGTTTGTTGTGTTGTCACTGTTGTGAGTTGTTTGGGTTTGTTGTGTCACTGTTGTGAGTTGTTTGGGTTTGTTGTGTCACTGTGAGTTGTTTGGGTTTGTTGTGTCACTGTGGGTTGTTTGGGTTTGTTGTGTCACTGTGGGTTGTTTGGGTTTGTTGTGTCACTGTGAGTTGTTTGGGTTTGTTGTGTCACTGTGGGTTTGTTGGGTTTGTTGTGTCACTGTGGGTTGTTGGGTTTGTTGTGTCACTGTGGGTTGTTTTTGGGGTTGTTGTGTCACTGTTGTGAGTTGTTTAGGGTTTGTTGTGTCACTGTTGTGAGTTGTTTGGGTTTGTTGTGTCACTGTGAGTGAGTTGTTTGGGTTGTGTGTGTGTCACTGTGAGTTGTTTGGGTTTGTTGTGTCACTGTGTGTTGTTTTGAGTTTGTTGTGTCACTGTGAGTTTTTGGGTTTGTTGTGTCACTGTTGTGAGTTGTTAGGGTTTGTTGTGTCACTATTGTGAGTTGTTTAGGGTTTGTTGTGTCACTGTGAGTTGTTTTGGGTTTGTTGTGTCACGGTGAGTTGTTTGAGTTTGTTGTGTCACTTGAGTCATCTGAGTGTTTTTTGTTGTAAAACAATAATCCTTTTGGGTACATTGTGAAAATCAGAATCGTCTGGCGTTGTGAAACGAAGAGTCGTTTGGGTTTGTTGTGAAATGTAGAGCCATATGATTTCGTTGTGAAACTGAGAGCCGTTTTTGGTTTGTTTTGAAACTGTGAGTGTTTGGGTTGTCACGAAACTGTGTGTAGTTTGGGTTGGTAGCTAAAAGTCAGTAAGGAGAAATGAAGGAAAAGCTGGAAAAAAATCGGGGATAAGCAGACAGAAATGGGGCAAAGTGGTCCAGAATGAAGGGATGAAAGAGGGAAAAAAATGGAAATCAGTACAAAATACAGCAAAAAAAAAAAAAAAAAAAAAGTATGAAACAGGAAAGAAAATTGGAAAAAGGTAGCAAAAAGTGGGAGAAAATTGCAACAACAACAACAACAACAACAAGAAAACTGTGTATAATAGAAAAAAAAATAGCGATGAGTTATACTTTTATTGTCCTTTTGACCTGTACGGCTCCAAAGGAAGGACCATGGACAGACTGTTCAGTTTCTGGAGCTGCTTCTCCTCCTCTTTTTCAAAGGGCATGAAAAATGAGAGCTCAGCTTCTCAACAGGAGTCGGTTTAAAATTAATGGAGGCACTATGGGTTAAACGTGGTGCCTAAACGCCATGAATACACGAGTAAAGGTGGTGGCACTGCAGAAGGTGATCTGTGAGAGAAGAGAGAGGAGGAGCCGGGACCAGGCGGGGTGTGTGTCTGTGCTGACGGCTACAGGGGGACCCTTGTGTCACGTACATCGGAGGTGCGCTCTCTCTCTCTCTCTCTCTCTCTCTCTCTCTCTCTCTCTCTCTCTCTCTCTCTCTGTCAGCACAGTGCTTACCTCTTCCTCTCTCAGTCCGTCTGTCTGTCTGTCTGCCTGCCCGCCTGTCTGTCTGTCTGTCTCTCTTTCTCTCTCTCTCTCTCATTTATATGTTCATTTTGATATTGTTTGTTACTGTTGTCGTTCTTGAGAGCATGGTGTAAAAAAAAAAAAAAAAAGTAAGCGTTCTTGAGGGCATGATGTAAAAAGGCTGTAAGCTTACCCATTTTTACTCTCAATAAAAATATTCGTATTCTCTCTCTCTCTCTCTCTCTCTCTCTCTCTCTCTCTCTCTCTCTCTCTCTCTCTCTCTCTCTCTCTCTCTCTCTCTCTCCAAAAGAAGCAAGCAGCGCAGTTCAGTGTTTAGTATGCTGCATGACAGGGGTGAACTCCCCCCTTCCTTCCTGACCTACTGACCCGTCTCGAGAGATACAGACAGTTGTAGCGTTCATCCGGAAAATAAAGAGCACTCTCGAAGACGCATTCATTGAAAGGACGGATGAAGCTCCGGATCGTTTCAGTTTGACATGCAGGGGCCAAAACTGCCCACAAAAATAACTTCACACAACCGTGAATCTTTGATAGGAATCGAACGTCCAACGCAACACTACCTACCGCACCAAGGCAGCTGCTTCCATTCCCAGTGGAAAAAGAAGAAGAAGAAGAAGAAGAAGAAGAGGAAGAAGAAGGAGGAGGAAAAAGAGGAGAAGAAGAAGAAAGAAAAGAAGAAGGAGGAGGAGGAGGAGGAGGAGGAGGAGGAGGAAGAAGAAGAAGAAGAAGAAGAAGAAGAAGAGAGAGGAGAAGAAGAAGAAGAGAAGAAGTAGGAGGAGAAGGAGAAGGAGAAGGAAGAAGAAGAAGAGAAGAAGAGGAAGTCAGGAAGAAGAAGAAGAAGAAGGGAGGAAGAGGAGGAGGAGAGAGGAGGAGGAGGAGGAGGAGGAGAAGAAGAAGAAGAAGAAGGAAGAAGAAGAAGAAGAAGAAGAAGAAGAAAGAAGAAGAAGAAGAAGAAGAAGAAGAAGAGATGATGATGAGATGATGATGATGATGATGATGATGATGATGATGATGATGAAGATGATGAAGAGGAGAAGAAGAAGAAGAGGAGGAGGAGGAGGAGGAGGGGAAAAAGAGGAGGAGGAGGAGAGGAGGAGGAGTAGGAGGAGGAGGAGGAGGGAAATGATGATGATGAGGGAGGGGAGGATGGGGATGATGATGATGACGACGACGACGACAATGACAAGGACAACGATGACGACGACGGTAATGACGTTAGCGACGATGTCTGCAGACTGCGACGAGGGTTACGCCAAAGGGAACTTTTCCGGCAACGGCGTCTTCAGCATCTACCCCCGTCTCTCCGCCAGCCCCTTCTCTGTCTACTGCAAACAGATGACCAACAACGTCCGCACCTACATCATGGAACGGCGCAGCAACACTCTCAGCTTCAACAGGACTACGCCGAGTACCAGGCCGGCTTTGGCAACCTCAAGGGGGACCACTGGCTGGGGCTGGACAAGGCGAGTATTAGATAGTTACCAATTATCTCCACCTATCAGACGACGTTCCTTTGCTATTGCTGACGAGAAACACACAACACACACACACACAGAGACACACACACACACACACACACACACACACACACACACACACACACACACACACACACACACACACACACACACACACACACACACACACACACACACACTCACACACACACACACACACACACACACACACACACACACACACACACACACACACACACACACACACACACACACACACACACACACACACACACTCTCTCTCTCTCTCTCTCTCTCTCTCTCTCTCTCTCTCTCTCTCTCTCTCTCTCTTACGTTCTGCATGCAATACATCACTCTTATCGGATTTTGTCCTATTCGTGTGTGTGTGTGTGCGTGTGCGTGCGTGCGTGCGTGCGTGCGTGTGTGTGTGTGTGTGTGTGTGTGTGTGTGTGTGTGTGTGTGTGTGCACGCGCGCGCGCGCGCGCGCGCGCGAGCACATACACGCAAAGGAAAGCAAGCGCGTGTCCGTGTGTGGGCACTCGTAAATTTGCAATTTGAAAGGAAAACTGCTGTACGTGCGTCAGTGTGTGAGTGCTCGCAGCGACTATGGCAGGCGCGTGCACACACACACATACAAACATACGCGCGCGCGCGCACGCGCTCGTATACATGCAAACACGCACATACGTAAACGAAAGCGCACGCACGCACACACACACACACACACACACACACACACACACACACACACACACACACACACACACACACACACACACACACACACACACACCCGCGCACACGTCTTCTACGCAGTGTACCACTACACACTGAACGAGTCATATCCTGAAAAGAAACAAAACTTAGTTGAAGACCACATTATTCATACAGACAGAACTTTCTGTGTCAACGGTGGAGGGAAGGAGGGGTGAAAACAAGAGGAGGATGAGGATATATGCGGGTGAGGGGGCGGGGGGGGGGGGGGGGGGGGGTAGGTGAGTAGCAAGCTGACAACAAACTAAAGTAACCCATTCAAAGCATCATAAATCATTATTGTTTTGGGAAGGATTTGTGTGTGTAAAAACTACGGTCTGTTCGGTTCCCAGTCATGCGTTATTCAGAGCTTCGTCCGGTCCTGAACAACGCAGAGGATTATGTATCAAGAGGGAAACTCGCCGAGTTGAGGACAGAGGAGGGAGCTCTGTGTGTGTGTCGGGGGACGGGGCAGGGGGAGAGGGGCATGTGTGTGTGTGTGTGTGTGTGTGTGTGTGTGTGTGTGTGTGTGTGTGTGTGTGTGTGTGTGTGTGCGTGTGTGCGTGAGTGTCTGTTTTGTTGCGCTGCAGCTATCCTCCTTTCTCCACATAAATTGGCACCTTTGTGGATAGAGTAGCGCCATCTAGCTCGATCCGTAGCAGTTTGTTCCCATGTGTCCGGGTTGATGTCAAACGCTTTCAAGGATGTTTCGAGAGTGTCTTTGAAGCGTTTCTTCTTATCTCCATGGGAACGCTTTCCTTGTTGCAATTCACCGTAGAAAAGTCTCTTGGCAGCCGGTGGTCTGGCATGCGAGCTACGGGGTCTGTCCATTAAAGTTGAGACAGCATCAGGATGGTGTGGATGCTCTGCAGGCCTGCTTGGTCGAACATCTCTGAGTCTGGGATTTTTTCCGGTCATTTTATGTCTAACAGTCTTCTGAGGCACTTCTATTCCAAAACATTGGTGTGTAGTCTGCCAAAGGTTGCACTTGCTTTTGCAATTCTGATTTTCACTTCATCGTCGATGGTGACGATCTGGGACAGCGAGCTGCCAAGGTAGGTGAATTTACTCACTGCAGCGAGTCTCACACCATTGACTGTGATGTTAGGCTCATCGTAGGGTCTGCCTGGCTCGGGTTGATGCAGAACTTCCGTCTTCTTTGTATTGATGGTGAGACCGAAGTTAGCGCAGGCTACGAAAAACTTGTCGATGCTGGATTGCATTCAGTTTGTGAGACCGTATTGACAGCGCAGTCATCAGCAGACAGTAGTCCCTGATGATGTATATCGTAACCTTAGATTTTGTTTGGAGCCTTTTGAGGTTAAACAGCTTTCCATCTGTTCTTAATCTGATGTCGATGCCTACGTATCCGTCTCTGAAGGCATCGGTCAGCACTGCTGAGAACATGATGCTGAACAGACTGGGTGCCAAAACACAGCCTTGCTTTATGCCATTTGTGACAGGGAATGGGCTAGATATATCTCCATTGTCCTGGATACGGGCCTTCATGCCCTCATGGAATTGCCGCACCAAAGAGATGATTTCCGTGGGCATCCGTATTTGGCCATGATCTTCCACAGACCGTCTCTATTGACAGTATCGAAGGCCTTGGTCAGGTCGACACAGGTGGAGAACAGGTCGGCATTTTGTTCCTGACATTTTCCTTTGAGCCGTCTAACAACAAATTCTATATTAATGGTTCCTCTGTCTTTTCTGAAGCCGCACTGGCTCTCCGGCAAAAGCTCTTGCTCAAGGTGTATTATAAGGTGGTTCAGCAGAATCCTGCCAAGTATCTTGCTTGCTGTCGAATAACTTCTTTGTATTTGAACGAATAGATTCCAAGACTCTGGGTGCCGACATAATTAGGATGTCTAACTTACTTGTTATCGTTATTGAAACCAGTTAGCTCTTTGTGTTGAATCAGTTGGAGGGGAAACCTGCCGTTACCCTTGTCCGTTTCCACTTTGTACGAAGACCCGGTTATATGGCAGTAATTCCATGTCTTCGGTATAACTGGTTTTGACTGATTTCTAGCCCTGTGTTTGTTGATTCGTCTCAGGTTTACGAGCTAACCAACAGCAAAACCTACGAGTTGCGAGTGACAGCCAAGCTGCACAACGGCACCAACTTCTTCATGCAGTACCAGCAGTTCAACATCAGCAGCTCTGCAGACGGGTATCGTCTGTGGTTCAATCTGTCCTTCCCGGACACCTACCTCCTGGGCGACTGCTTTACGCCGCTCTGGAAAGCCCAGTTCAGCGCCAGGGATCACGACAGAGACGAGGACCAGACCGTCAACTGCGCGACAAAGCACGGGGGAGGATGGTGGTTCCGGGGCAAGAACTGCAGCACGTGCAACCCAACAGGCCCCCTGCTGAAACCTTCCAGCGGGTTCCGGACGGGCGTTGACGCCGAGATTTTCTGGACTGAGGATATGGGGGACCTTGCTCTGTACAGGATGACCATGTTCTTGGTGAATATGGGATGAATGTTCTTTGGCTTAAACACATTGGGTATTTCAGTCAGTACAGGATGAACATCCGCTGCGTTTGGGATCAGGACATAGCTGAATTAATTCTGTTCAAGACATGCATCTTCTTCGCTGTTCGGGATCAGTCTGTTTTCTGGGAACGGAAGGGTTTTGAACGTCCAAAAAGATGGTGGGAGTGCATCCCCCCCCCCCCCCCCCCCCCCCCCCCCCCCCCCCATATCCCACCCTTTCCCCCATCTGCTCTACAAAGTACGAGAAGAACCGAAAAGAAAAGCCCAGTCGCTCAGGCGCTGCGGTGAATGCGGGTAGCCGCGTTAGGAATGCTGCCAACGTCTAGAATGACAGAAGAGCGTGTAAGGACTAAGATGGTCCATGACTGGAAAGGGTGGTGATCTAGTACTGTGCCCAGTGAACATGTTTTCAGTAGTTAGGTTTCTCTGATTTTCTATTGTTCAAGTTGATTTCAACAAACGAATTCTCTCTCTCTCTCTCTCTCTCTCTCTCTCTCTCTCTCACACACACACACACACACACACACACACACACACACACACACACACACACACACACATCACATCCGGAAGGACCTGAGGGGGAATGGGGATGGGGGGGGGGGGGGGGGGAAGGGGGAGGGGACGCCACAGTTCGACCAGATTAGGGTTTTTGGTTTTTTTTTTTTCTTTTTTTTCGCACTCAAAAGCTCTGCATGATGATCACCTCCTTCTCCCAACTTCCCGTACCCTCCCCTTTCCCCCCTCCTTCACTCCATCCCCTTTTCTCTTTCCCTTCGTTCTTCTTTCTCTTTGGTCCTCGTCATTGTTTGAAGATGCAGCACAGAAGAGCACCACAGGCAGATCAAGCCACGGTTTTGTGTTATGTGTGTCAGTAGTTGTCTTTATCCTCACCTATTGTCAGTAGTTGTCTTTATCCTCACCTATTGTCAGTAGTTGTCTTTGTCCTCACCTAGAGTGTGTGCACGAATGGAATGGACTTCAAAATGTATTTACACGCATAACCCAGCTATGGCTTTTTGGTGCCTTTTAATAAATTATATGCCTACTGTTTTATCCATAATTACAACAATGTGATCCATAATAATTACAACAATGAGTTAAGATAATTAGATATGAGCTATTGTGCATCACTCCCACCTATACCTCCCCTGCCCTTATCTGCGAAAATACAGTTTCCTCTTTGAGGATAACTGATGCATACCGAACTATACAATGGGACTTGTTATATTGATGACGTCAATCGATCAAAACAGTAATCTTGCTGTTCATCAGTTTGCAAGTTTGGCCAAACTGCCGTCATTCGTACAAGACCTCTTTTCATAATTCGGATACAATACACATGTCCATCCAAAAACAAAAAAAAAAGCATCTATTGGTCAAGAAAAAAATAACATGGACATCCAGATGTGTACTCATACTGTGGAATGTATCGTTGAAGCTAACAGTGAGAGCAAGTGCTCTGTGTGTGTTGTATTGGAAATAGGAAACACGGCGCAGGAGAAAAAAAAAAAAAAGGGGGGGGGGGGGGGGGGGGGACGAAAAGGGGTGAAGAGGGAGAGGAGGGGGAGATAGTTTACGACGAGGAGGAGGTGAGCAGGTAGATTCAGAGGAGGGAGGGGGGAGTTGGTATAAAACTTCGAACTGATGGTTTCTTTCTTTTTTTTCCCCTTGTTTTTCTTTCTTTCTTCTTTCCGTTTCTTTCTTTTTTTTTTTTTTTGTTGTTTTTGTTGTTGTTTCCGCTTCACCCTATTCAGCTTTTTGCTCCTTGTTGTTTCCTTTGTACATTCTTTCGATGCATAATTATCTCCATTGTCGTGTGCTCAGTCAACGGTAAATTCACACGCGTGATCACGCGTGAGAGGTTGCCTGACAAATTCATCTCTGCAACTGGATAATAATGATTTGCTCTTTACGTTGCTTTAAAAAAAAAAAGGCAGCAATTTGGACGTTCATTACTGTTTTACTCGATTTACCAGAATATCCAATCTCCCTAATGACGTCCAAAGGGGACCAGACCCCAGGTCTTGTTGTCCAGATATTCTTGACGACCAGAAACGATATGTCCCATGCATTTGCCTTCCCAGAAATCACAAATCCCGTGTATTCTCCCAGTCCAGAAATTGCGATACATGTATTCACCTTATCAAGAAATTACTTGTTCTATGTCAGCGTTATGTCTGTCCGGAAATTACACGACTCATGTTTCTTTCTGTCCATTAATTATGTATTCCATGCGTTCTGCCCAGAAATTACGCATCTCATGCTCTCTGCCTTTACGGGTATTACCTGTCTCTTGCTCTCTGTCTTTCTAGACATTACGTGTCACGTGAATTCTGTCCCCAATAGTTTTTTTTTTTTTTTTTTTTTTTTTTTTTTTTTGCTGTCCCAACCTGCGCCACCTCAGAGGCAGTGCACCCACGCCGCTCATTCCGACACCCCGTCCACAGCCACACCCGGTCGGCCCCGCCACAGCCCCGGCACCGGCAATCCACAGGGAGCAGTCAATGTCAAGTCGTCAAGAGGCAACCCACCGGAGGAGACACTGCACTGCTGCCGAGTCACTTCAGTGGTGTTCAGTGGCGCCTGTTCTGATCTAACATACACAGGACACCACCTACTAAGCCCCCTACTGACGACAATAATTGCTTAGTCGCGGAGCCGGCGTGAGTGAGCTCTCCCTCCGGAGGGCGCCACCACGTCCGTCCAACGACAGCCCCCATAGACTCGCCGATACCGGTGACCCGGACGGAACCAAACCAAGGCCACAGACGTGGAGAGGACATCGCAAACTGAGGTCACCATGAGAGCAGGGCATGAAGGGCCACAGAATTTGAGACGTTTTTTTTATGCTGATCGATGAGAATGAGGATGATTAAGATGATGCTACGGATTTCCATTTCGGTCTGAGACTACATGACAGGGCTGTACTCTACGCTTCCTTTCATAATATATCCCGACGTCAAACCAGGCCCGAGAGATACAGACACCTGCAGTGTTGGTCAGGAAATTTGAGCAACACTCTCAGAAACGCATCCATAGTGAATGAAACTCGACTGTGTGGTCCCAGTCTTCCCAACTGAGCCCGCAGCAAACTCAAACTCTGGGTAGGAGCCGGTCGGGGCAGAAAAACCCACATGACTTCTGATGGGATTCGAACCACGACCTCCCAGCGGTCCGCGACGCTAACCACTTCGCCACGGCGGCTGGTCTGTCCCCAATAGTTAACGTACCTTGTGTCTTGTCCAGAAATTGTGTGTCTCGTGTATTCTATCATTCTGGCAATTACATGATTCATGCACTCAGTTTGTCCTGAATTTCTGCGTCTCGGATATCAATGTGCCTCGTGCATTCAGCCTGTCTAGAAAATTAGTCGACCGGTGCATCCTGCCTGTCTAGAATTTACTCGTCTGGGGCATCCTGCCTGTCTAGAAATTACTCGTCCGGTGCATTCTTCTGTCCAAAAAATTACTCGACCGGTGCATTCTGTCTGTCTATAAATTACTCGTCTGGGGCATCCTGCCTGTCTAGAAATTACTCGTCTGGGGCATCTGCCTGTCTAGAAATTACTCGTCTAGGGCATCCTGCTTGTCTAGAAATTACTCGTCTGGTGCACTCTACCTGTCCAAAAAAAAAAAAAAAAAAAAAAATTGTCCGGTGCATTCTGCCCGTCCAGAAAATTACGTGCTTCCTACGGTCTCTCTAACCAGGCGTTACGTGTCTAATGCTCTCCGTATTTCAACAAACTACGTGTTTCAAGCAGCCTATCTCTCTAGAAATTATGTGTCTGGTATATTCTGTCTTTCCAGGAATTACATGTCCAGTACATTTCCTGTGGAAAAATAATTCATCCTATACGTTCTGTCTTTCCGAAAATTGTGTGTCCTGTCGGTCCAGAAATGACGTGTTGTATCATTGCATCTGCATGGAAAGTAAATATCTCTCGCTCTGAGTCTATCCAGAAATGAGATGTCTCATCCATTTTCCTCATCCAGAAATTACATTTCCCCTGCATTCTCCTCCCTCACACCCACCCTGCTCTCCCGTCTCCCCAGATATTGCATCTTCTATGCATTTTGCCTGGTCGTACAATGACTTTACTGTCCATTACGCAGTCTGTGGTATCTAAAGGTTGGGTGTTATTCCTCTAAAGCAGTTTGTAATGAGATGAGCGGAAGCAATTCAAGCACGCTGAAAACGACAGTGTCATTAGAACACAAGGCACGGCATCCATGGAACCAGTTTCTGCCACACTTTGCACGACTACAAACAAAAGAAAGATGGAAGTTGGGGGAGGGAGGGGTGGGGGGCCTAAGCGCCAAATGACAGCCTTGTAACCTTGTAATAAACCATGAAACAGTTTGTTCTGAAAGGATTTTAGTTAGGACCAAAAGCTCAAATACTAATGAAATAATTTGTGTTACAGTAGATACGGAACGACAGTGCCCGCAAAACAGCTCTTGTGAGTGGATGATGAGAAACTGAACACAATGTATGCAACACTTAGATGTACGGTGACTGACAATCACCTGTGAAACAGTTGTGACTAACCTGTGAAACAGTCTGTGTGGCTAACCCGTGAAACAGTTTTGTATGACCACATGATGAGATGTGGTTACTCACGAAACAGTTTTGTGCGGCTAAAAAAAAAAAAATGACGAGTAAACACAGACTCGAAACTTCCTTGGTTGAATAGAATGTCATGCTGGCAATGTAACCAATAACAACAGTGCCCCAACCTATCCCTAGGGAACACCATACGTGATCGTTAACGGGAAGGATTGCTAACCAACTACCGCGACTGTTTCTGTTGTTTTGAGCTAAGATTCAGACCATGAAAAGTAGTAGAAAAAAAATACTAAAGGAGTATCAAAATCTGTTAGGAGAACGACATGTTTAATGGTAACAAAAGCTGCAGGAAGAGTTAAGTATGTGAGAATGCACTTGTTAATATTGACATATTGTGTATTAAATGGGCGTTACTTTGCACTGTTTGTGTTCATATGTATTTTGCCTGTTCACTGGTAATGCTGCAGTCCTTTTTATTCTTCTTACTAACATCACTGTAAAAAAAAAAAAAAAAAAGGTACAGTCGCCCAGCACAGTGTTAGCTGTAGTGAAATATAGTCGACATCAGCAAAATCGATTAAGAACACCATAATGCTGCCCGGTGACAGTTAAACAGCCGTCACCGAATGTTAAACATTGAAGATATATTCACCCAGCTGCTCTGTATCCCATTCATATATCAAACATGGCCTGCATGGTTGGCAACATTTTTTTTTTTTAATTTTCAAACTCCGCCATGGATAGTTGCGTATCCACCGTCGACCAATTCAGAGATGTATACCGAGCAACAGCCTACTACGTGATGGACGACAGCATGATGGGCCACAGGACAACAGTTTTCACAATAATGTGCACGCGCGAGCATGTGTGCACATGCGCATGTGCATTGACGTGTGTGTGTTGGTATGGTCAAGGGTATGTGCGTACACACACCCAGGCTTTTCTCTCTCAACCTTTCTGGAGCAACCTGAAACGAACCATGACGCTTTCCCCATCACCGCGCTTAGAACGGCACGTCAAAGACTGCTTGTGATGCAAATCAGTGACGCTGCAGTGTAGGCAGCATCGAGCAACAGGAACTGGGGAACTTGAACAGTCATACTTGGCACACACACACACACACACACACACACACACACACGAATGCATGCACCCACTCATGTACACACGCATATACACACGCACACATGACCTGTCATGCCACAGGCTGTCAAGTAACAGACTGTCACACACACACACACACACACACACACACACACACATGCAAGTACTCATGCACACACATACACACACATGTCCTCATGCAGTAGGCCGTCTAGTAACAGACTGCCACACACTCGGCTGTCACTCTGTTGGCATCATCAAGGTGCAGTGGATCATTGCACAGAATGGTGGTCATTGGAGAAGTTGCCATCAGTAGTCCATTAACTCACCTCCAAACCCACATGCAAGAACGACTCAACAATACCACCAGTTGCCCTTTTTTTCCCTGCATGTACGCCTAGCTATAGGAAGAACTCTTTCTTTTTATGCATCATCCATGACCCATTTGTCTTTCATCACAGGCAGAATCCCCCCCCCCCCCCCCCCCTCAGTGGAAGGCTTTGAATCCCAGATTTGAACATCATTCCCTGCAAGACCCGTGCCCCATCCAGTTTTCTCCATCCCAACTCTTTTCCTCTCTTCAGTCTATCACCATTGCATAAGGCTAACCAGAGCAGCCACTCAGCCCAACACCCAGCTCACCACCAAACCCTTCCCCCTCCCCCCACTTCATCCAGTGTCTAACACATTATTCTGATGACGGTGGATCCAAAAGTTTGAGATTAGAACATTGTTAAATTTCATCACACAATTTTCTGACTATTTATCACACACACACACACACACACACACACACACATTTCTCTGTGTTGAAGGTTTATTCAGATCAATGTTAAGAAATTAACAGCCAAATGCAAAAGCACACAGAGGCTTCTG
Organism: Conus betulinus; assembly: GCA_016801955.1. NCBI lineage: Eukaryota > Metazoa > Mollusca > Gastropoda > Neogastropoda > Conidae > Conus > Conus betulinus. The sequence continues at coordinate 412,193 of JADBJO010000254.1, read as the reverse complement.
AAGCATGTCAGATGCTCTGTTTAACAAACAAACAAACAATAAGTTCTGATGGACATGGTTTTAAACTCAAAAACCTTTCCACAGTAAAACTTTCAAAACTCAAAAACCTTTCCACAGTAAAACTTAAAGCAGTGTTTTCTCCACAGTCTATAAATTTCTTGTTAAAAAAAAAAAAATGCCGAAAATTTTTCTGGGTTTCTGTGTTTATTGCATAATCCACTCAGCCACTGAAAGGACATACAAGACACCAAAGACAGTGTCTTCCAGTCTCACTTCATACATGGACAGCTTCACTTTCACAATGTCCGTAAAGACAACACAAAACCAAATGTGTAACCAAACAACAATTCATCTGGACAAGTACTTTCTTAATAAAAAAAAAAAAAAAAAAAAAAGGCAAAAAAAGACTTTAATCTAAACTAGTGTTGTACCACCGACTAGTTTTATTAACATCACTGAGCTGGCTCAGTCCACCAGCTCTCATGAACCTGTGCTCAATCTCTTCAGACCATCATAATGAAAAAAAAAAAGAGAGGAACCATGCCTGCCCTTTCTCCTATCTTTATGAGTGCTTAACAACTGTTAAAAATGAAGTACAAAATGGTAACAATCTATCACATCAGACATTGAAAATCATCTAAAATGCTCTATAACTAAAAACAAACCAACCAAACACACAAAAAAATAAACAACACCCCCTCCCATCATCACTACTGGCAATAACAAGAATGGTGAATATCAAGCTCATCAGTTCCATCAACAATGGATAGAACAGGCACCTGAGCAGTCAGCCTGAACACTGCACAAAAGTGTTCAGCTGGCATCAGTTTTCCCCACATCTTTTCTTACTTTTTCCTGCCGAAAAAAAAAACACCCCCCCCCCCCCCCCCCCCCCAAAAAAAAAAAAAAAACCTAGAACAACATGACGGCGTGCGTGTGCGCGCACGCACGCGCGCACACACACACACACACACACACACACACACACACATAAGCAGTCAAACATGTCAAGGTTGATATTTAAATAAGACTGGCCTCCCATTAAGATTTTTTCACCCTGCATATTCCTTTCTTTTTTCCTTTTTTTTTTTTCTTCTGTACCACACTTGTGTCCCCAGTGAAGACCCTCTCCTCTCAAAAGAACTGTTGTTTCTCCAACATTTTACTCTCTGTTTGTACCACTTAACACCCAGCAAACACTCCTCCTTTAAAGAGTTCATTTAAAAGGATTTCTCATGATCTGCACTGGAAAAATTCTATAGCAATAATTTTGGAAATGTATGTACTATATACAAATGGTCATGTTATCCCAGCTGACCATGCTACCTTCTATTGCCAGTGAGATAAGGACAATGCTAAACCTTGCAATACACATCAAAAACAACTGATGCCCAGTACTTGCATCATCACAGTTTGATCTCCGCAGACAATGCTTTATTGTAGAAAACTGTAAAACAAAAACAAGGAATTATCACTCTTTTAGACTTGATTTTTTTTTTAAATTCTACCATGCTCAAATTTATTTGCCACCCAAATAAATGCCAAAAAAAAAAAGTGTTGAAACCTTGTGGAAGTTAGCTACCTTTCACGGAACGATACCTATGCGCTGTTGGAATTTACAAACAAAAGAAGCCAAAGGCACCTCTGCTATCACATGTTACAAACAGACACATATTTCAATGCCATGAATTGCAGTGAACAAAGTTTACAAGTCTTACCTTCAGAAAGGACTCACTCTCAATTCTATTTTGGCCAAACTGTGCAATGTTATGGTGGACTGCTAAAAGACGAAGCATCAAACAGAAATCTATTTTCTGGACTCGTGTTCTATGGAGTACATATTGGTCAGAAAAAACAGAAACAGTGCCATCTAGGACACATCCATGATGGTGAGAGCAGAAAGAATCATGGATCATTTCAACACTCAGGTAAACACACATGTGCAAGTTCCTAACCAATTGTTTTGACTGAATAAAGCTCAAAGAAACTGCATGCACACTGAGATAAGTTACTCTTTCAAAGAGGCATTCACTTTCAATATGATACATTATACTCTAATCCCACACAAACATAGGAACAAACAGAGGCACTCAGAAAACTACTCAAACTTCATTGTAAATCATATCAGACAGTAAAGTAACAGGTCACAATGTACTGCTTAGCAGCAGTGTTCATTTATACATCCATCCCTTCAATGAGCAGGTTAGTTACGGCAGGAAACAAAGACAAAATGAAAACACTAGCTACAATTTTATCTTCTTGCTAAATCTTCTTATGGAGAAGTTTTCATTTTCATTTTTAACATTTAAAACAATTCACTAAATGGACACATCAATCTCTTACGGATCTGTCCAAAACAAAAACAACAGATGTGACAGTCTGAATGTTTTCACCACTACCTTTTTTTTTTTTTGCCTCGCCAGTTGTACTGGGCCACTACATGGTGTCTAACAAACAGTTCCAGGAGACAAGTGAACAAGGTCACATAGTAAGATGGTAGAAAATGATGCAACTCACATGACTTCTCAACATTTTGACACCAAACATCATATTTTCTTCAACCATGTGTAGTTTAAAAGCCATGAACATCGTTCAGTGTTGCAGAACAACAGCCTGAAATTTGGTATGCCCAGTCTTCCATGTGTATATCAACACTCTGCACAGCACGAAGTACAGTACAGTGGTATGACATGGTTTCAATAACATCCTCCACAAAGACCTTAAATATTTCATCGTAACTGGGATGAAAACAGTGTATACACACAAAGGGGAATGTTGTTTTCAGAGAGGATGATATCTGATGATGTTCAGTTGTTAATGTAATTTCTATCCTTTAAAATTATCAGGTTTATTTGATCATGTTTTCGTTTGGGATCTTGATTTGCGATTTCATTTTCATTTATCATTTTGATTTTGTTTTTTCAGATATTTAGTTCTTTGAAAAATCTTCAAACCAATGTTGTCATTATTATGATCAAAATACTTTGCATGAGTGTTGATTGTTGTTGGAATGAAGAAATAAAAATGTTAAAAAAAAAAAATCTGATGGTTTTCACTGAGAAGTTTCAACGTATTCCACAACTGACACATTCACATGATACTGTAGACTGTTGGGCTTGTGCACATACAGGAAGTGAGTAAAATATGCTGTTTGATTCAGCCTAAATCCTTCAGTTTCAAAAGAAATGAAAGTGCACATTATGCGAAAATCAGATGACTGTCTACCAACCTAACAGAACCAACAGTTACAGCACTTGACTGTAAAATGTGTTTCAAAACATTGACAGACAGATGTACGTAAGTGTTGACAAAAAAAATCATTGATGATCTACCTGCATGACAGTAAGTAGACCTGTGAGGACAACAAAACGAAAACAAGAACCAGCCAACTTTCTATGCGATTAGAGGCTCCTTCTAGCCCTAGAACAAGATCCTGCAGTGCTTGGCAAACATCATCCTGCAGTGCCTGGCAAACATAATCCTGCAGTGCTTGGCAAACATAATCCTGCAGTCCTTAGCAAACATAATCCTGCAGTCCTTAGCAAACAATCCTGCAGTGCTTGGCTTGAAAAACATAATCCTGCAGTGCTCCTGTGCAAATAAACATAATCCTGCCAGTGCTTGGCAAACATAATCCTGCAGTGCTAAAACAAACACATAATCCTGCAGTGCTTGGCAAACAATCCTGCAATGCTGCAGTACAGGGAACACAAAAAAACATAATCCTGCAGTGCTTGGCAACATAATCCTGCAGTGCTTGGAACAAAAAATGCGTTACTTGTTAAACATATCCTGCAGTGCTTGGCAAACCGACTATCTCAAGCAAACCATGCAAGTTGCTGGGAAAGGATTTCTACATCATCATTCATGTAAGCAAATGAATGCAAATCCTTTGACAGAAATACAAAGCTAGCATAATAAAACCTCTGTTTGACATACATTCTATGTATGTTAATTTTTTGTTCCATCCCCTCCCCTTGACCACACCCATCTCTTCCCTCTCTTTCACTTTAGTAAACAGACCTCTTAAGAGTACAATCCTCTTCCAGAGTAGACTTGTTACATGTGTGAGTAATGTATGATTTGAAGATGGTCATTCTAATTCACATTAACCATATTACAAAATGAAGGCAGATGACTTGAGCTTGCTGCATGGCAAACACAAAGATAAAAAAAACAATCTGTTTTTGTCTTATCTTTCAGCAGGCCCAGTGAAGTATTTCAATTTTTTTCATTTTCTGCTCACATTCTGTCACTTGCCTTTCGCTCTTGGTTTTTTTTTTATTCACACACCACTGCAAGGAGATAGAAGTCAAAGTCAACGACAAGCAATGACCTTGTTTTACCTTGTTCAAATTTAGATTAAAAAACTTGGCCAGCTATCAAGAATATGTATATTGGCTTTACAGCTTTTCCCCAAATATCAGATACAAGATTTGTGGCAGAAAGCCCAAATGTTATTGTTATAATGAATAACTGCATAATTAAACATGCATTACAATATATTGCATTTAACTCTTATATACCTTACATTTAAGTACATAAAATACATGATTATGTGGAGAAGAACTATAACATTGCCATTAAATATTCATTTCTTTAAAAGCCACCAAATTCTATAATCTCATGGATAAAATGGACAAAACCAACTGGCCAGCATGTGTAAGTTAGTAGTTGTATAAAGAAAAAGTTATAAACTGACCACAACACAAATGTCTCTTTCATTCCATGTAACTGGAATTATGCAAGTTTCAAGGTCTTCAGTCTATCGTCATTTTTTTCACAATGTTTAAACTTCTAGCAGAGTATGTGTGTATGCAGTAGTTCAGGTAATAACAAGCCAGTGAGACACTACGAACCTTGATAAATAGTAATAAAACCTGCTTGTAGTATCTTAATGATTTACTCATTGCTGTCGATTTTTGTTTTCTGTTTGGCCACCATTTAACAACAACAAACATTATCATTTCTTTTGATGTAGAAATGCCAGATCTTGTGTAAAGAATACATGGCCATGCAGTCTCAGCCATGCCATCTCTAAGATGTCTAAATCTAAATTCCAGTCTTGAGAAGTACAACATGACCCCCAAGCATTGCCCACTGCCTACTGATCTATTTTTGATGATGAGCACACAGCGAGACAACACTGTTTACTGTGGTGCCTGTCTCTATAACAGCGCCCTGTTGGTGCTGGACGATAGGATGATGATACTGACAACATATGTTCATATAACAGGCATGCCAACTGACAGGAGAAATCAAAAGAGGGGCCAGGAAGCGAACAGGGGAGGATGGCATCACAACTCAGTGTTTCCAAACTCTGTTATCACTTAAAAACCACAAACACAGCATTTCCCTTCCCCTTGACCTGAAAAACCAGAAAGCAACAGCTCTCTCAATAGGTCTTCACAAACTTTTGTCTCATGCTTCTTTTCTGATTTTGTACTTACAATAATAAATCAGAGAGGAATAAAAGTTCTTTCCACATGGATTAAATGAAGATTATATTACTCTGTTTGTGTATGCTTTGTCAAAATACATACATACATACATATATATATATATATATAGTATAATATATATATATATATATATATATATATATATATATATATATATATATAATTCCATCTAAACATTCAAGGTACAAACTTGAAACATTTACATCTATGCACACACACACAAATGTACAAAACATGAACTATAACATTAAGGAATTAATATCTTAATCACAACTACCCCCTACCCCCCTCCCTTCCACTTCCTTCACCCCTTTTTCCAGACATTCTATCAATTTTTTTCTGCCAAAATATTCATACACAGGCTGTAAGTACCTCAGGTGATTGTACACCTCTCCCCTCCTCTCCCACAGTATCACAAGCATTTCTTTCGATTAGTAAATAATAGTGGAGATCTCATACCTGAGAGCATGTAAACAGATGTCATTTTCTCCCACTAAACAATGCACCACACTTAAAAGCAATACACTTTTACAGCTGCTCACCACTACATTTCAATGTGGAGAAATAAAAAAAAAGTATATCTTTACTGGCAATTTTGAAAGTTTATATAAAAAAAAAGACACAACAGCACCTGAAAACACATTCTTTCATGATGTGCTAACGCAGTAAGTTACACTGAATGACAAAACATTTCACACCAGCAGAGCAGTAAACGACACTATTTGAACCAGTTGCTATACCCTTTCTTGGAATGTTTTATACCTTTTACAGACTGGCCTGTAGCACACATTGAATGCAAAAACTACCATCTTTACAGACAGCCCCAGCTATAAAAAGGGTGGTTCTCAAGAAGTTACCCACACTTTTTCTTTTTTCATTCCACAACCCACTTGCAATATATTGACTACTGCAAAGGTTTCTGAGAGGTTTGGAGTAGAGTTGGCTGTTAAAGGTATGTTTGTTATGTGGAAGAGGGGGGGGGGGGGGGAAGGGGGCTGCATTATCTAAATGCACCCATCAACCCTTCCCTTCCTTCCCTGTTGCTAAATCTCCATTTTCACTCACCTCCCCCTTGATCTCTCTCCTAATCTGCAATGCCCCATTCCGCAAAGCCCCTGACCCTCAGCAGAGAGAAACTATGAAGTGGCTTTGCACTTTTGTGCTTGTCTTAGAACCATGAAACTCAACAACAGGACCATTAGAGTGCCATGTACATTTTGCACCTGACTTCATGCCGTAAGACAGAAGTACTATGAGAGTGGCATGTACATTTTGCATCTGACTTCATGCCATAAGACAGAAGTACTATGAGAGTGGCATGTACATTTTGCATCTGACTTCATGCCATAAGACAGAAGTACTATGAGAGTGGCATGTACATTTTGCATCTGACTTCATGCCATAAGACAGAAGTACTGTGAGAGTGCCATGACATTTTGCATCTGACTTCATGTCATGTATAAGACAGAAGTACTGTGAGAGTGGCATGTACATTTTGCACCTGACTTCATGTCATAACAGACAGAAGTACTGTGAGAGTGGCATGTACATTTTGCACCTGACTTCATGTCATAAGACAGAAGTACTGTGAGAGTGGCATGACATTTTGCATCTGACTTCATGTCATAAGACAGAAGTACTGTGAGAGTGCCATGTACATTTTGCACCTGACTCATGTCATAAGACAGAAGTACTGAGAGTGCCATGTACATTTTGCACCTGACTTCATGTCATAAGACAGAAGTACTGTGAGAGTGCCATGTACATTTTGCACCTGACTTCATGTCATAAGACAGAAGTACTGTGAGAGTGCCATGTACATTTTGCATCTGACTTCATGTCATAAGACAGAAGTACTGTGAGAGTGCCATGTACATTTTGCACCTGACTTCATGTCATAAGACAGAAGTACTGTGAGAGTGCCATGTACATTTTGCATCTGACTTCATGTCATAAGACAGAAGTACTGTGAGAGTGCCATGTACGTTTTGCACCTGACTTCATGTCATAAGACAGAAGTACTGTGAGAGTGCATGTACGTTTTGCATCTGACTTCATGTCATAAGACGCCTGTACCCATCGTCACACACAGCGCAGGCCTCCAAGGGTGGTACAGGACTGCTCTAAAGGCAGGTGAAGACAGTGCTTCTCTGGGTCCTCCCCAGCACCTTCGGGTGTTTCAGAGAAGTACTGTGAGAGTGGCATGTACATTTTGCGTCTGTCTTCATGCCATGAAAACTCAAGATGACCACAAGAGTAGCATGTGCCGTTTTGCATCTGTGGTCAAGCAAAGAAACTCAACAGATGGACTATTGGAGTGGGACCTCCGTTCTGTGCATTTCCTGCCTGCAACTACACTACTTCACAGTTCAAAGCCTCCTCAAGCACCAGATAGGTTTCCAACCCATGGACCCATCAATACACATGAAAATAACATCAAAGAACTGAAATACCCCCCCCCCCCCACCCCAATAAAAAAAAGAGTTCATATTCAACTAGAAAATATTAATAGCAAGTAAATAAACAGATATGTTAAAACAAATTCAAGCAATGGATAAATATGATACTGGTAAATACAGGAAAGAAAAAAAAAAACAAAAGCAAAAAAACGAATAAGCTCAATGCAGATTCCCTAAACTGGAAGCACACAAGCCAGCATTGTTGACAATTTACCATCAGCACCTCATTTACAGATACATAAAACTTTCATGCAATGTGATTAATACTGCATTAGATATTCTACAATAATAACAATAATGATAATAATAACAATATCAATAGTGATAACAAAGTACAGGGGAAAAATTATAGCACATAAATTTCCTTCATCAAAACTCTACAACAAAAACCTATACATATAACAAGCAAAATGCCAACAAACAGTTTTTTTCTCTCTACGTCAAAAACAAACAAACACAACAATATAAAAAGAATATAACACAAAACACCAAATAAATATTTAACAAACAGAAGAAAACCAAAAGACATTAACGTCTTCAAACAACATACCAGAGGACCTGCAAAGGGCATTTCCACACAAACCATCCTAAAACCTTTATCACAGTCTTCTTTCCTGCAATGCCATCACATCCTCTCCTTTTCCACTGTCACTTGATGACAGAAAAACCAATAGCTGGAGTTTCAACCTTCCCAACTCACGACAGAGAGCCTCAAGATCTCCAGACCCTGAACGTCCATAGCACTGTGTTAGTGACAGGGATGGAAGTACCAACTGTCCTTGAACAAGTACGGGAAAACTAGGATGCGTAGCAGCAGATTCAGTGGCTGTAACAGCAGTGACAAATCACAGCAGATACAAGTGTCATGTCTGTATCCTCACAGCCCGGCTGACCACACTGTGCCTTTTTTCAGGGTTGTAACACTCACACTGGGGGAAAAAAAAAGTCACACCATAGGCATGTCAGATCATAAACGTTTTTTTTCTCTGAAAGAGAAATAAACAACAAAAATTAATTAATGACATGATAGCTAAAAACTGACATCTTACGGTGCATGATGAAACTGGGCTGCGCTGAGTGCACCAAGCATTCGTATTCATTTTTTGCTCATAGATTTTCAGAATTAGTTAACAAAAAGAAATTACTGAACAACATTTGCATGCCACAACAAATTCATAAAAGGCAATGCAAGCAAAAAGAGACCGCAAAATGGACAGCTGGAGATCACTCTAGGCAGTGTGTACAATTTCCTCTAACTAGTTGCCAACTGCCATCAGATAAAAAAAAATGGGTAAAAGATTCCAGAACAAAAGCAGAAGAGTAGTCAGCAATGGCAAAAAAAAGTCAGATAAAGTAAAGACAGACAACTATAAATAAAAAGAAGAGAGAGTCAAACAGAATGACAGAAAAAAGGAACTCGCTAGCACAGAATTTACAGATGGCAAGGGAGCTATTGGTATTGAAAGAGCCCCCTGCATCCCCATGTAAATCACAGTGAAATCTCCCTTTCTGGCTGCAGACCATCTTCATAACAATTCCCTGCTGTTTACGACTGGTATTTCTACAACATTTTTCCCTTATCTGCGATGCCTCCCAGTAATACCTCCCTCACCCAAGAGTGCCCCCACTGGCCAGATAGGCCCTGGAATTTCACTAGTGAACGAGAAACTTCAATACAGCACAGGCCCCTTAAGGATGGTGCCATTAAAGAACACTGTTCTGACTCTCTTGCAGACCACTTCCGCAAACTATCAGTTTTGCATATAAAGACTTCAAAAATCACACCTGTGAACAACCCCTGTGAGATTTGACGATGATCCGTCAAACCTGCAAGCCCCTGAACTGGGAGAGGAATACTTGAAACCATTGAAAAGATGAAAAAAAAAAAAAAAAAAAAAAACTGGGAGAATGTAGACCACTTACTCTTGAACAAACATTTCTTTTGAAATTACGTATCATTTTCCTGCATGTGGACCATGTGCTTGTGTGTTTGTTCAGAGTACATACTGCCTTATATTATCCATCTGTGTATGTATTTCAGACTGATGGTATTTATTTCTTGAAGTGTACATGTGCAGTTCAAAATCAAATCACTCACAGATTCAAACTCAAAGCATTCACAGACTAAAGCTGCTTTCTCACATTTCCGTGGCTGTCATTGATGGGCCTGGTGGCCCCATTTCATATCCATTGTAAATCAATGGCTATCCAGGCAGCAGCTCTGCGGATTTGCACATCAGTTTGAATTAATATCAAATATTCATTTTTCCCTCAGTATATTTAACTTAAGACAAGTGGAAAAGTAGTATAAAATGCACTGAAAAACTAAACAGTTGCCAAGCCAGACCTGTCCTGTTATTCACAGAATTCTTTTGCAAACAGACTTACACACAATCAGGTTAAAAAATGATACCAGCCTAATGATGGATACTAGTTTATGCAATAACTTGTGTCAAAATTTAAGCAATGATAGCTTCCTGCTTTTTTTTTTATTCAGATAATGAAATGAAATCTCCCAGTCAAGTAAACAAAAATATCAACACGCCATCCATAACTAAGCTGCATAATGTTTTGGATGAAAGAGTGATCCATGTCACTGTGAAATTAACACTATCTCTTTCTTCTTTCAGTGCTGTTGATAACATTATCTCCACAATAACTCCAGAAGAGAGCATGCACTAGCCTGGCATTTGGGTTTGTAAGCACTACAGCTGATCTAAAGATAGCATGCATGGCAGTGCTTTCATGGATGTTGAGAGTATTCCTCTATCATCAACATGCATGCAGTGCCTTCACTGGATGGTGAGAGCACTGAATCCTCTATGTATGGGTGCAATCCTCTCGATGGATCAGAAATGAAGAGTGGAAAAAAAAGACATATGGGAGATGTCACAATTAGCAAACATTACCCAAACAATCTGCTTCAGACATCATATATCCCCCACCCTTTCTCACAATATGGTGATAGCAGTGTCACTGAACAGACTATTAAACATGAGATCAATATCTTGAACCATAAAAAAAATCAACATCTGAAGCATTGACCCTATACTTTTGGGAGGCTTTTTTCCTGGAGTCACATGCATTTCTTCTCCTCTGTCACATGCATCACATGCATATACAGACACATACACACTCACTCGAATACTGCATGGAACTGATGACATACAACTCAACTTTCTGTACACAGCACCAGCATACTAAATCTTTAAACACAAGACCATCTCTTGATTACAAACTCTCCATTAGGAGTAAAAGGTGAAAAAGGATTAAAGTGGAAATAAAAAGACTAATCAAATTCAATTTGTGCTGTTTATTGCTGAAAAAAGGATCAAAAGTGGGAAATAAAAAGACTAATTAAATTCAATTTGTGCTGTTTATCGCCCTGCTGACCATGAGGGCCATAAGGGCTGTCATCTCGTCAATCACTCACTCGAATACTGCATGTGCTGATCTCGTTCAGTTCAGCACCATTATTATAACAAAAAAAAAAAAATAAAAATGAGTCAGAGTTTTTAAAACACACAAAAAATAGCTTAAAAGTCTTCCTTCTGAAAGTCTTAGGTCAAATAAAAACCATGCCTCTCTTTCAGGTCCTCAATAATAGCATCCGGTGGCACCTCTCTGCACAGGGTATCCAGGAGGAAAAGACATCAAAGAAGGACAGACCAAGACCAAGACAAAAGAAACAAGTAGGTAATGCTGACTGAGGAGACATATAACAGAAAACAACAACAACAACAAAACAAAAAAGTACAGCCTCTCTCTGGCCAGAAAAAGAATGGGATGAGAATCAGACTCAGAATCACTAGTACTAGGAAATTAGCATATAATGAGAGTTGGTATAAATCCTTAGATGTATATGCACCAGATTAACTTAAAATATATTTATCTTATTCAGATGTATATGCACCAGATTAACTTAAAATGTATTTGTCGTATTCAGCACCATGACGCAAGGATCATTTCACCAAATGAAACTAAAAATTCTATGGTAATTTTTATCATTTATTTATGAAATGTTGTTTATCACAGCTTCATTAAACCATTCCTTTAGCTTCAATGTACCCTCCAAACCAATGTAAGAATTTTTCCTTTCTTTTCCACACTGAAAGATTCTTCCTACACCATGAGCAAAAGAAATCTGTGTTCTACATTTCTTTTATGAAACAGCTACTCATACAAAAGAATCAAACAAGATGAGAGTGATACAAATAAGCATGCTTTACATGAAATTGGATCTGAAATCTTTTCAGGTTAACCAAATTTTGGGTCAATCTGAACATATAAATACTCAATAAGAAAAAAAAAAAAAAGCCTGAAAGCTACACATTCTCCCTTACTAGATAATGTAAAACAAAAGAAAGAAAAATAAACATTGTAAGCGTCAAAATTTCTCCTGGAATACATAATTATGAAATATTTATAATCACAGCTGATGATAGAAATGGGGAATAATCCTTTGATGCAAAAAAGACAAATGAAACTGTCAAATGTTGAAAGAGAGAGATTTCAAATAAATGTATGAATAATGTAGAAAACATACTGTGATCAACTTTGCTTTGGTATTAAAGATGTTCCATAACCAAGAGTACATGATCTCAAAAAACATTCATAAGCCTTCATGTGGCAGACAGTGAAATATACACTGTCTTGTCACAGCAGAGTTACTAGAATTATATAAATAAGATGTAAACTATTAATAAACAGCTGCCAAAATGACAGTTTTGATTTTTTTTTTTCTCTTGAAGCTAAAATCTCTATCACAATGTCATTAAGTACTTATTCTAAGTGTGAGAGAGAGAGAGAGAAAGAGAGAGAGAGAGACAGTGTGTGTGTGTGTGTGTGTGTGTGTGTGTGTGTGTGTGTGTGTGTGTGTGTGTGTGAGTGAGTGAGAGAGAGAGAGAGAGAGAGAGAGAGAGAGAGAGAGAGAGAGAATGTGCGTGTTTTGTCAGTACAACCATGGGCAGCTGAATCCATCAGCATGCATCATATCACACAGAGGAAGGACACTGCACCAGTTATGACCTGCATCACACTCATCAATGAAAAAGAGACATACCTCCAGCCAAACAGTTGATGAAGGCAGTCTATCATGACTAAGTGACCTCATGATTTGTTAATGTTGTCCAAAAGCTCTTTCTTCACACCTGACAACTTTTTGTTGATGATGTGTCTGATATAGTAGTCAAATGGCCAGAGTGTTTGCCTGCAGAGGTTACAGTCATGAACCAAACCATTCACAGAAACAGATTTTTACATTTCGTAAGCCCTCTTTGTCCAGCCAGAGATATATATTTTACCCGATTTCTGGTTAGCGAAGGTTAATGCAATAGAAGCAGAGAGATGAGGACCGCCTTCCATAGTGCTGCACCCCAGACACGGTCAACCTCTATCAGTTCATGTTCCCTATGACCATTAGCTTAGTGACTGTATCCTATTTCAATCTAATGTCCAATGCTTGTAGCTGTCGGCTGCATATCCCAAACAAGATCCAGATGCTGTGAGACTTGTCATGCATAAGTTACACCTGCTGTGTGTGTTAGACTCATCATCAGGACCACAAGTTAGAACTCTCACTTTGTTTCACTGCATGATCCCATTGACAAACCAACCTGCCACTGATAACATTATCAAAGCAACCTGTTATTCCAATGATGGTGAGGGACATGCATTCAAGTACCTCCAAACATTCACATGTGTAAATTTTTGTATACATGCATAGATTCACATCAATCCATTAGCTTGCTACATTATCTGGAATTATGAAGCATCCCCTGTTTGCCCTTCGGATAAGAAATGCAGCTGAGATATACAATGTTATCTCTCTGTTTCTTTCCACTGCCCTTTTTCTACTATGATCACTGTAAAAAACAGATCAGAGGCAGAAGTGGTTGAAATGTTTGTTGAAAATCCAGAGACAGAACTATCACCTGTAGAAAAGCAGACACAGCAAATTCTCTTGAAATTGTACTTCTGGCCATTTAACTTCCCCAGATCCTCATCTTTCACAACCAACTGTACATAACATTTAAAGTAAGTATGGGACAAGGTTACAAATGGCACCAACTAAACAACTGAAATCCTTTCCAACTTCATTTTCTTGTCAATGTTGTAGTGTAGACATTTCAATTAACAATAGAGCACTGGCCAAAAGAAACGTGTAAATAAATCATTCTGGTCAAACACACAAATCAAGTCATGCTGTTTATAGCCCCAGCCAACCAGAGGTGAAATCAAGCTGCAGTTAAAAACCATAAAGGTTTAAATCTGTGGATACACAATATCCAGGCTGACCCACATTTATCTCTGTGTTGACTGTAGTACTGTGCAGTTAGTCATAGTTCACCAACAGAAGCTAGTAAATTCAATTAACAACAGGAGGCAGAAGAATACCAAGTGTGATCATGAGCAATATAACAAAATCCAAACTGCAACACTAAGTTCAAGTCCTTCACTTCAACATCAAACTGCAGCATCTCTCATCCAAAATCCTACAATGTTACCTGCACAAAATATCTCTACCAAATAACAAAGTATAGTGAAGTAGTTGCATCAGTCAGCCAATACAAAAAAAACTATGAAAAAGAAAAGAATGAAAGAAAACTTTAAAATAAGCACAAAAAAAAAGAAGAGAAAGAAAGGATGTCCTTTTGTTACAGCTGGAACACTCCAGAGACAGCTCTTCACATTCACGTCAACAATAAAGCACAGATGATGCTTATTACTAAAAACTACCGCTCCCCTTCTGCTCTCTTCTTTCACAAGAACAAAAATGCTTCTGATGGAAAGACAGAAAGAAGGATCTGAATCAATCCCCAACTATAAACTTTTCCCTCCTCATGAACACATGACCTGCATTCTTATAGTGATGTTGCACACAGTTTCTCAGATGAAGGAAACAGTGTCTTGCACCCCTTAATACAATTCAAGCATTTTGTGGACTCATTTCCCATGTCCCTAATGTAAGGTAAGGTATGTATGACAGACATGGAAGCGTGCTTAAGACTGGAACTGTGGAGTTGGTCTGTGGTGTTCTTAGTGGTGACATCGGCTTCAAAATTCATCCAGAGCAAGAAAATCCACTATAGCTTGTATTCAGCTTGACATGGTACAGTATATGACAACAAACATCAAATTTACAGAGATAGATATACAATGTTATATTCAAAACCGTCATTTTAAAACCTTTCAGCACAGAAAAAAAGAGAAAAAAAAAAAAGAGAAAAAAAAAAAAAACCCAAAAAAGCCTGGTCTGGAGCAAACAAGCATACACCTTATTCATTGCAGCTTTTCACTCAACTAGACATGTTCTTTTTAAAAAGGCACGCTGGGACTATATAAGATGAACAGGTTGCCAGTCTGGAAGCATTTGAAACCATTTTGAGATCATTCAGCAGATCTGTCCCCTTTTTTTTTCTTTCTTTTTTTGTTTTTTGGAAAAATAAAGGGAAACTGAATTTAAAAAAAAAACAATCTCAAACTTGAGTGAATAGTAAATTTATTTATTTTGTATGTCCTTCCCCTTAACCAACTTGCTTGCCTAAGGGACAGAAACAGAAAACATTTTAAATATGAATTTTTAAAGCGGCAATGAGTACAGTGTGTATTAATCACCTCAGTGTTCTGTTTTCCGACCATGAGGACACAAAATGGCAAAACCTGCGGATTCGATGCTATCAGCAGAGAGCTGGCCAAGCTGCACTACAAAGGGACAAGCAGATCACACAACTCATCTCCCCCCCCCCACCCCCCCCACTCCTCCCCATCTCTTTCGCCCAACCTTTCCCAACCACCTCAAGAACCAACTTTGGCAATATTTCATAATTAATGTTCACGCAAAAAATATTCAATATCTGTCCCAGTAGGCTATTCTGTAATTACTGATATACAGGCAGTACCTCAACAGAAGACATGGAAAGTGTCCACATGGCAAAGTGTAATAGTAAAACAGCAGAAACCATACAGGGGCATCTTGATCAGCATTTGGGAATGACAGATGGAAGCAGAAATGCACACAGTACACAGGAAGCGCAAATATGGTTTTAGTGGCCACTCAGCAGCCAACAAATCAGCTCTAGTTTGCATTTGGTTTTATATGTTTACCACACTAATGACACTATTCATGTTTTGTTTAGATCAGTACCTGAGTTGCATTTCATATGGCTTTAATCGATCAAAAGAAAAAAAAAAAAACAGACAAAAACCCTGTTGCTCAGCATGTTTAACAGATCATCAGCAATGAAAGCAACAGCTGTATTTTATGTAACTTTACTCCTCTCTCTCTACAAGTTTCCCTCCCACATCCCTATTTCTTTTTAATGCAAAACAAACAAATGAAAAACTCTAATCAGCACCATATTCATCGTGTTTTTTATACATGAGATGAAGATTGTCAACTGGAAGCAACCTTATCTTTTCCCAACAGTTTCCCCTTCCTTGCAAAAGTTGAAGAACACATCATCAGCAGTCACAACAAGTATTGAAGGCAATGGCTCCTCCTCCCTTCCTTCTGATGCTCCTCCACTGGGTCATAACTCATCATGGCTCTGTGACAAAAACATACAGAGAGTTACCTGAATACTGTTTATTGCATCATCTTTAACTTTTCACCCCACCAGTCCTCTCGTTAAAATTAATTTCACTTTACTACCACCAATCCATCCATTGATAGTGACCATCTATCATTTCAATATGGGTCATTTGCAACAGTGGTGGTGGAGAGCATTAAGATGCCGCACCAACAGCTTCTGGTCTTTATCATGCCGTTTAAACTTGCTTCAAAATGATTCAAAAAGTTTAAAAGTATCTTTCACCTTGTACTGAGTGTGACGCAAAAACTACTATATGACAGTGATGGAGAATGTTAACATGACGGTGTGGACCAGATGCTGCTATACATATATGTCTTAAATGAATTAAAAATTGAAGTGGCAATGATGTAAAGGACCATGACAAGGCAAGTCAGCCTCAGTGCTTGGACTGATATTCTGCCTTCACAATGCAGGTGAATGGTGATGATGGTCAGCTATGGCCATCCCCTGTCAACTCTTCAGACAAATTCTGACGCAGTTTAAACTTGCCAGGTTTGGGGGGGGGGGGGGGGGGGCGGGAGTTTTTTTAAAACAGTAACTCCCCACTATCATGATGTCATCTGACATTGCAGAAAATTAGTTTGGTTGGTTGTTGGGTAATATCACATGCCAAAAAAATTAGCAGTTATTAGGTTAATGTCATTTTTTTTTTTATTTTGCAGTCAGTACATTTTACATACCACTACATGATTTCAGTTTCTGTGATTTTCTACCCGATTCAGTTAAGTACTATTAGCAACAAACCACAAACCAAAAGCACTGTAAATGGCAGCAGAAAAACTGATGACAGGCTTTGGAAAATTTGAGAAGGGGGAATATCAGTTAACAGTATTCTTCTCACATCTTTTTACTTTTGAATCACAATACATTTAATGGCAATGGGCAACACTTATCTGTATGACATCAATGTTCTGTGTGTGTATAAGGACAAAAACTGCACCACGCACTGCAATTCTGTAAATGCGAACAGCATAGTGCTAACTAAGCTACATCAAAAAGGGGCAGGTAGACCATAGTAATTATCACTCTGTACAGAAAGATGAACCTTGTAAGCAACACCTTACTGCTGACCCTTCTCATCACTTGTGTTCATGAAATGGTATTCATTTGAAGTTTGGGTACAGCTCATTTTCTCATTAAAATAATCAAAACAAATCATTCTTCTTTCATTCCTTCTTACTTCATCACCTAAAAAAATGCAACTGCTCTCAGCTGTTAAAAAAAAAGGTCAGGCCAGACTGACCTCCCAACAATGGCTCCCTCTCTGTAAAGGTCTAACTTTCAACGACCTCCCAACAACGGCTCCTCTCTCTGTAAAGGTCTAACTTTCAACGACCTCCCACAACGGCTCCCTCTCTCTGTAAGGTCTAACTTTCAACGACCTCCCAACAACGGCTCCCTCTCTGTAAAGGTCTAACTTTCAACAACCTCACAACAACGGCTCCCTCTCTGTAAAGGTCTCTAACTTTCAACGACCCTCTCTGTAAAGGTCTAACAACAACGACCTCCTCCCTCTCTGTAAAGGTCTAACTTTCAACAACGACCTCAACAAACAACGGCTCCCTCTCTGTAAAGGTCTCCCTCTCAACAATGTCTCTGTAAGGTCTAACTTTCAACGACCTCCCAACAACAAATGCTCCCTCTCCTCTCTGTAAAGGTCTAACTTTCAACGACCTCCCAACAACAACAGCTCCCTCTCTCTGTAAAGGTCTAAACTTTCAACGACCTCTCAACAACGGCTCCCTCTCTGTAAAGGTCTAACTTTCAACAACCTCTCAACAATGGCTCCCTCTCTGTGAAAGTCTACTTAAACGACCTCCCAACAATGGCTCCCTCTCTGTGAAAGTAAAACGACTAATTTCAAAGGTCTAATTTCAAATGACCACCCAACAATGGCTCCCTCTCTGTAAAGGTCTAACTTTCAACAACCTCACAACAACAGCTCCCTCTCTGTAAAGGTCTAACTTTAAACGACCTCCCAACAACAGCTCCATCTTTGCAAAGGTCTAACTTTAAACAATTTTTGAAGATTGTTGCCGAAAGGTTCCTCTGAATAAAAAAAAAGTAGAAATCTGAAAAAAAAAAAAAGAGAGAGAACTGGCATGTCTGGCATGCCTACACGCAGAATTGCCAGCGACTTTGATGTAATTCTGGTTTTTTACAGACAGATCTTATCTCTAGTCTGTTTTGAACTTGACCATCTGTTTGTTTGCTTTCATAGATTGTGAACTTACAGCCCTAGATCATTTTTTTTTTTAATCAGACTGCCATAAATCACAATTTTCTTCACTCACATTTTGTTCTAACCATGTACAGATAATTTCTAAACTGCCTGATCTTTTCTCAAGGGAGAATAAACAACAAAATACTATTCACTAAGCACACAGAAACTGACTGAAAATTAGAGAACATATTTTTTTTTTGGATATCCTTCCATCCCATGAATGTAAACTGTTCGAGACAGATCATTAGACCTGCTGTGTTTGGTTCATGCAATTTCTGTCCCAAATGTCATGACTTCTGTAAGTACTGTGACCTGAACTCTGAATGAAATGTTAACTTCAAAATCTACAGAGCAAATTGCAAAAAACCAATTTTACCACATGTAAAAGACAGCAAGACCTAGCATAAATTTCTGCCATCACTAAAGAGCTTTTATATGGTTATTTGTATCTATGTAAACTGGAACACAACCTAGAACTCGCTAAGTAATCTTTTTCCCCATCAAACCTGGGAATGTCCAGTAGTGAGCAACTTTGTTGGTGCAGTCTGACACAAATCTAAGCATCAAGTGGTGTATCATCCACTTTACTTCCATCCTAAACCTGGACCATTTGCTCACACAGCTTTCATACGACTCTTTTGCTTTTGCAGCCTCTTGCCAATGAACAATGTCAGCGTATGAGAGATCAAATTTTATCTTCAACCAGGCAGACAAAATGAACAATGCCCTCTCTCTCTCAGAGTAAACACAAACTTTTGTTAAGTACCAGCCGCCGTGGTGAAGTGGTTAACATCACGGACTCCCAGCTGGGAGGTTGTGGGTTTGAATCCCATCAGAGTCATGTGGGTTTTTCTGCCCCGAGGGCAGCTCCTACCCAGAGTTGAGTTTGCTGCGGACTCAGTTGGGAAGACTGGGACCACACAGTCGAGTTTCATCCACTTAATGGATGCGTTTCTGAGAGTGTTGCTCAAATTTCCTGACCAACACTGCAGGTGCCTGTATCTCTCAGGCCTGGCTGACGTTGGGATATATTATGAAAGGAAGTGTAGAGTACAGCCCTGTCATGTAGTCTCAGACCGAAATGGAAATCCGTAGCATCATCTTAATCATCCTCATTCTCATCGATCAGCATACAAAAAAAAAAATGTCTCAAATTCTGTGGCCCTTCATGCCCTGCTCTCATGGTGACCTCAGTGCGATGTCCTCTCTACGTCTGTGGTCTTGGTTTGATTCCATCAGGGTCACCGGTATCGGCGAGTCAATGGGGGCTGTCGTTGGACGGACGTGGTGGCGCCCTCCGGAGGGAGAGCTCACTCACGCCGGCTCCGCGACTAAGCAATTATTGTCATCAGTAGGGGGCTTAGTAGGTGGTGTCCTGCGTATGTTAGATCAGAACAGGCACCACTGAACACCACCGAAGTGACTCGGCAGCAGTGCAGTGTCTCTCCGGTGGGTTGCCTCCTGATGACTTGACACTGACTGCTCCCTGTGGATTGCCGGTGCCGGGGCTGCAGCGGGGCCAACCGGGCTGTGGCTGTGGTCGGGGGGGGGTGTCGGAATAGCGCCGTGGGGTGCACTGCTCTGAAAGTGGCGCAGAGGTTGGGACAGCAAAAAAAAAAAAAACAAAAAAAAACCCACTTTTGTGAAGTTAATGCCTTTGGCATGCATTCCAAAACTACACCTCAGCGCTATACACATTCCACTGCTCCTTTTTCCCCTCTCTCACTATTTCCCTTTTTTTTTTTTTTTTAAAAAAAACTTACTACTAATGGACTGTCATTTTTACATTTTCCTGAAATCCATGAATTCACAGAAAAGAGGGACCCCTGACTACAGAATGAAGATCGCCTGATAGATATATCATGAAGAATATGAAACAGGCGATTTTGGTTTCAAAAACCAAAAGTTTTTTGCCCATTTAGCATAGCTTTTATTATTGGTTTGTTTTGGATCCATGAGGTCTGTTGGAAAGGCCTTAACCATTGGTTTGTTTTGGATCCATAAAAGTCAAATTAAAACGGACTATTTTTGGTTTGTTTTGGATCCATGAAATCCAATGGAAAGTGGCCTTAACCATTGGTTTCTTTCGGATCCATGAAAGTCCAACTAAAAATGGCCTTTAATGTTGGTTTGTTCTGCATCCACCGAAGTCCAATCAAAAGTGACCTTTAATGTTGGTTTGTTCTGCATCCACTGAAGTCCAATTAAAAGTGGCCTTTAATGTTGGTTTGTTCTGCATCCACCGAAGTCCAGTTAAAGTGGCCTTTAATGTTGGTTTGTTCTGCATCCACCAAAGTCCAGTTAAAAGCGGCCTTTAATGTTGGTTAGTTCTGCATCTACCAAAGTCCAGTTAAAAGTGGCCTTTAATGTTGGTTTGTTTTGGATCCAAAGTCCAATCAAAAGTGGCCTTTAATGTTGTTTTGTTTTGGGTGATCTTTACTGTTGGTTTATTTTGGATGAATATAGAGAAAACAGAAAAGAATTTTGAATAAATGCATAGCTTACCTTTTTCTTGCTATTTCTCTTTACAAAGGAGACTATTTCCTCTGCATTCTGACTCTCAATGTCCCATCCATATGGATGCTGTAACACAAACATCAACCACAAATCAATGTATGCAAAACTGACCGAGAGAAAGAAAGTGAGAACAGAAACAAACACACACCAAATTCTAAGTTCCTTATCAGCTGCAAATTCAGTATTTCTTACCATTTTCATCTGAACAAAATCAATGATTCAATCATGTCTACTGCCAAAGTTCATGTGTACATTACTGACATTTCCATTTATTTTTATTACTCTTTATCATAATACCACCTGAATTATTACTAAATTACTACACACTTGCTCATACATACTACACACTGCTTCATGTGCACACTTTGGTCAGGTACGAATGAGCTGTTTACTGTGTTATATAGTGCAAGTGTGTTTGTGTGTGTGTGTGTGTGTGTGTGTGTGTGTGTGCATGCGTGAATATGTGCGTGCGTGCGTGTGTGCGTGCATGTATGTGTGTATTTGTGTGTGCATGTGAGCGAGCAAGCGAGCGTGCGTGCGTGCGTGCATGAGCAAACGTGTGTGTGTGTGTGCACGTGTGTGTGTGTGTGTGTGTGTGTGTGTGTGTATGAGTGTGCGCTTGCACAGGTGTGAGTAAGCGCATGAATATGTTTATGATTCATGAACGCAGAAGTAAGTATGCATGCATGTGTGTGTGCGTGCATGCATGCGTGCATGCATGCATGCATGTGTGTCCTGCGTATATTTTAGATGTTGATTTGTTAAAAATTAGAAAGCACCCTGTAGCCTATGTGTGTTAGGATGGGCTTACATAAATTGTCCTCATTATTATTATTATTACTATCATACTGCTTAAAAAATTCTCATTTCAGTGAGCATCCATTGATCTATCCATCCATTAGTCTAACCTGTCTCTGATTGGAGCTGTCAGCCCCAGGATAGAAGCGAACAGTAGGGTAGGCACTGACGCCAACCTGGGCACACAAGCGCTGGTGCCTATCACACAGTCCACTTTCCCAGCACGCACCTTTCCCTCTAATTTCTGAAACAGTACAGATGTCATTAAATTCATGTTCCTCTTCCATGAAACACGCCTCTCTATATCCACCAAGCTCTCTCTCTCTCTCTCCCTCCCTCCCCCCTTTCCCTGCCTCCCCTCCCCTCCCATTTCTCTTTTTCTTTCCCTCATCCATCCACTCTCTCTCCCCAAAGCACGTCTTCTCTGTCTGTGCCTCCTTGATGTGTCTCCTGACCTCTTCCTTTTCCAACTCCTTCCCTCTCTCTGTTTTCGCCAAGTGCATCGATTTACCCTCCCTCACTTGAACTTCGTCTGCTTGTGCTATCACTCTTCCCTCTTCTGATAAAACACATCTTCTAATCTCCCATTGTACAACACTGACATCCTCTACCACTAGACAGCAGAATCTTTCTTTTTCTCTTCCATTTTCTTCCAATTTCCAGTTACAAATTTTTGTGTCCTTGCTCACTCTCCGACTCCTCTATCCTCCTTCATCTGGCCATTCTGATCTCCCACTGCTTCCTCTTTCTTTTCCTCACCTCAGCAACTTTCTCAAACTCTGGCTTGAAGACTTGGCAATGACCGCACCAGGGAGCATAGAAATCCACAATCCAGGGCTGCTGGCTGCTCAGCACGTGGGAACTGAACACATTAGAGCTGAGTGTCTCCACCTTGCTGGGCATGTAGTCATAGACCCAAGCCCTGCAGGGACCCTGCATCCCGGTGCCAACCATTGTAGGAGCTGCCATAAACATATGCATCCATGGAAAGTTCAGGAAATATAATGGTCCTAACAACACAATATTGAGGTTGCAGGTGTCTTGCCAGAAGGACATGCATCCTGCTTACAGTTAACCAAAAAACATTAAGTCACATTGCGATGTTTATTGCCCAGACAGCCACACAAGCCACATCAGCGCAACAAACAGGTTGAAAGTGAAACTAACATAAAATGAGAATGAGAATGGAAGGGGAGAGAACGACACTAAAGGAAGGAAGGGGAGGGAGCTGGAGAGGGATGGAGGTAGGGTGAGGGCTGTAAGTGGGGAGGAAACAAAGTAAGGGTAGGACAGCCCAGCAAATTACCTGTCCATTTTCTCTTTTTCATCTGTTTTCCACATCAGTCATCTGCATTAAATACATCATAACCATTCCCAAAAAATATATTTGTAGAGTTGTCCCTTATGATTCTTTTCAATCCATTTTTGTTCATCTGTGTTTGAAAAAATCAGCACATATGCTATGGGGAAAAAAGAGACAGCTACTGAAAAGGGGTAAAACTTCATGTGTGAAACACAGTACACACTTACAAATAGGATGTGGATCCCTGAGAGCCAACAGGGTACAGCCTGATGGTGGGATAGGAATCCACATTCTCCTGCATGCACAGACTCTGCTGGGCCGTGCAGTCCACCTGGGCCACATGCACCATGGGGGCACTCTTCTTCATCATCTGTCACAAACCATCATACATCTCACTCCTTACTTCACCCTTTAGGGTTTTCACTTTTAAAACTGTCAATTCTGTCCTTACATCCTCCCTCTCACCCCCCCCCCCCCCTTCCCCACCTGACAGTCCATTCTTAGTGTCCAGACAAAAACTTTTGAATACAAAACACAGAAAACAAGACATTAAAAAATGTCGGTTAAATGCTGTGTCAGTGTACTTCAGTACAATGATCCTCTCTGTTCTCTCAACATTCCAGCTCACATCAGTGAAAAATAGCCCTGATGTTTTGCTTCCGCACTACCCTACCCTACCTTTGTACTTAACAGCTTGATACTGTCTTAATAACACGCTTTTCCTCTTCAGTCCCCTTTGGCAGGAGAGTTTTCATGTGCATGTACATTTAATTTCTCAGACAGGATTTAGAACACCATCAGAATGATCTTAGTAAAACGTTAGTGGGAGTGTGGCAATCACCTGACAACTGCAGGCAAGTAGAACAGTAAACCAGGGCATAGCTGGAAAGCCACTAAAATCACATGCCAGTCATACTTCAAGAGTGACAGAAATTCCTCATTCATATCAACCCAAGGAAGATGTTCTATGTCTTCATCCATAGGTATGATATACATATTCTTTACCATTCATTGCACACTGAATTCAATATATATGTACTGTCTGAATCACCCTGCTTATTACTTTTAGAAATGTTTTTTCATATTCATCTATCTTCTACAGTAAAACCCTTCTGCATGTAACGTATTTGACAACTTCAGCAATGTCAAAAACACACACCATTGTAGTTGACTTTTTTCTGTGTAATGTTCTGAGAAATGGCACGATGATTCAAGCAAAGCAATTTAAACACAGCTTCAGACTGTTTTGAGGTATTAGGCTTCAAACAATTCACTGTCAGTACAAAAAAAAAAGGATCAACTTTGAAACTGATGGGCCAAATCTGAATTATCTCACTGCAGATGTGTGAAGAAACAAGGGTTTCTTCCAACTCAAGGGCTTATCTAATGAAAATAGCTCACTGAAATCACTTAAAGCAAAAACTTCAAATACAAACTTACCCACTTCACTGGCTAAAATAGCCTGTTTAGTTAAATCTGCTTCTCTTTTTTCTTTGGAGGTACTCATTGAAATGATTTGCAACACTGTGAACAAGTCAAGCCAGTGCCAGTTACCTTTAATTATCAACAGCCATTTGAAAAAGCCAATGCAAAGTACTCCCACTCAGAGCTTTGTCACTTTGTTCCTGCAACTTCCAACTGTACCACTAAAAGTGATTCATCACAGTGGTCTGATATTCACAAGGAAATATGTGCCCAGTGGGCACACCTGCTCAAAGTGCTACCAGTCATTTCTCACCTTGTTGTGCTGATGGCATGGCTGCACCAACAATGTAAAGCTTTAAGTCATGTAGCCATCCACTTACTCGGGCAAACAACACCGAGGATCACCTGACCAGTGTTCACATTTTATTGCAGAAAAGCTGACAATGTACGTGTAAACAGGCAACTGGACAGCACCCTACATGCTCTCAACAAAATGGAATGTTACAGTGCTCCTTCATCTGAAACTGACCTTACTTGAGGAATACTGTAGCATTTGTTTGTACAGAGAGATTTAAAGTGAGGTGTCACAATTTCAGACTACATTTTGGATTGTTGGACATATCTCTTGATCTCTTTTATTAATCTGATCTATGAATGTGTACCTCTGCATACAACGAATCTGATGTCAGCATTTTAATTTCTAATGCTTTCTGTAAAACTTCAATCTTTTCACTGTAGTATCATAAAGAAGCGTGTTGGCAAGTCAAAATCTGCCCAAATCCTAAATTTTACAACTTATATCCCTGACCTTTTTTTTGTCCTGGTACAAACTATCAAGTGTAACTTTCAATTCATTTCACTTTAACTATGTTTTCCCTGTCTCATCTTCTATACCATTGTAATCCACTTTTTATCCCTTGAATAGCCAAATCCAGGATAACCTCTTTCAGACAACAGGGAGCCATCAACATCAGATCATCATGAGGCTGCCCGCCAGAGGAAATACAGCTCTGCTGCTGGGTCACCTGCATGGTGTTCAGTGGTGCCTTTTCTGACCCTGCATGTGCCATTCATAACCCACTGACACCACTAACTGCTTTGTCACAGAGCCTGCATGAACCAGTGTCACCATCCAGTAGGCACCATGACATCCAACTTATTTCTACACATGATCAGTCTTCTGTTCCACTGCCAGTTCCATCTTGTTTCCTGCTTTGGGGGACAGGTCCCCATTCCCTATTCCCACCTCCCTCCCAAAATAGCCCATGGACTTCTGCACAGCAGAGTTACTGTGTGGTAGTTATATTTTGCTTGACTTTAAATTATTGGAACAAATGCTATTTTTATGTATATAGCCAATCTGAAGTGTGCATCTTCTATCTAATAGATTTGAACATGTCACTGCTAGCATAACTAGCCAAACCACCCTCTATGGTTAGTGCTAGGAATGATGTGCACTGTGCACAACTGATGCTTTGCATCAGGATGGGCTGTCAAGAATGCTGGACCTGATGGTATACCATGTTATCAGTGGACTATAACAGCCTGGAGACAGACTGTGCAGAAAGGTCTCTCCAAGTTCGAAGAGACACTCGCTCGGCAGCATGGGGAAAAGAGAACGAGAAGAAAGGCTGCAGCCCAGGCAGACAGACCAGCGTCAGACTTCACCTGTGCTCTCTGCCACAGGGACTGTCATTCCCGCGTTGGACTGGCCAGCCACACCCGTCACTGTACCAGAACAGACACCTAGAGCGCAACTCCATAGTCTTCCGAGACTGAAGGACGCCTACTATAACATACCTGGCACCCAAAACAAATCTAATCAGATGCAGAGTGCCTGATTAAAAAATGACCTGGGCAGATTTAGATGTTATCAGTTACCATCCATATATCGCAGTCTTTTTCCAACACACAAATGCATGCACACACGCATGCCTGCATATACCTATGCACGCACTCACACACCATAACATCAGCCCAACTGTCAACAGTAGATAGGAACTCCTGACCTTAGCCAACTGCCTCCACTCTGGAGCCAGCTGACGACAGGGGCCACACCAGGGGGCAAAGAAGTCCACCAGCCACATCTGACTGGCCTCGCGCTTCTGCACCAGCTGCTGGAAGCTCTCACTGTTCAGACTCAATACAGGAGGATTCAGCGTGTCCTGCAACCGCACCACAATGAAAACGTATACAGCACCTAAATGGAACCCTCTACATAAACAGTCATTCCAACACATTTTTTACATATACATTATCCCATGACCAATATGTAATCACTGATATCTGTCACAAACAACTGCACTATTTTCCTAATCTGGGTGTCCACAGAATCATCTCATCTAGCAATGAGAAAAGGGCTGGTAACACCTATCTCTTCTCCAAGCATATGTTTTTCATACGAGAATGGTATCATGTTTAAATAACTAGTATCCACACTGGAAAGATCCGCTACAGAGGAGTGCTAAACAAAATGTCCTGTACTGGACTTTCTCAGAGTGAGACACATCGACAGCTATGACCATTCCACATCAAAGCTGTTTACTTGTACATAGTGGACAACACACACACACACACACACACACACACACACACACACACACACACACACACACACACACAAACACACACACACACACACACACACACACACACACACACACACACACACACACACACACACACACACACACACACACACACACACACACACACACACACACTTAAAGCACAGAACCTAAGAGACCACATATAGACTGGTGTTACCTTGATGAACTCCACCAAAGCAGAAGCACTGTGGTGGCCTGTGAAATGGTGAGGCTCTGTCTGGTTGTAGAATATGGTTGTGGGATAGGAGCGGATGTTGTACTGGAACCACAAACAAGACAAAACATAATGTTCACCAAGGTGCTTTAAATCACTTTGTGTTGTTTCAGATTATGTTAAAAATCAACTTGTAAATGCTTTCAATATAGCTCGGAATATTTCTTATGGACTTCAAAATACATAACATACTGTAAGCACACATTTATGAAATTTACAGAAATATGAAGCTCATTTAATTTCATAAACTTGAAATGTTCAAAAGAATAAAAGATGAACACATGACAAACATGAAATCATAAATTCTGACAGAACAAAATCCTGTTTACTGTTTACAGTTTCCACAGATTTGTTTGCTTATTTCACAGGTTGCTGAAAGAAACCTAAGTCCATTGATCATGAAGCCGTCTCATACCAATGACAACATTATTGTAAACATTCCTATCCATGGTGATGAATGTTGATAAATATTTTTCTTAATGAGTTTCAGAAGCACAGACAAGACTTACAGTGTTACAAAGACTCCCATGTACAGTGCAGTCACAGTTCCAAAGTTGACCTTCTCTCCAAACCTCTTGGCAGCTTTGCGGAACTCGGGCAACAGTCTCATGCATGGAGGACACCACTGCAACATTCTGAACTGGCTCTACATGCGTGTTTCAACACAACCACTGAACAGGGACTTATAGCAGATCATGCTGCACCCACATTACAGGGTTCATACATTTACTCAGTCATATTTCAAGAGCTTTTCAAGGACTCTTCAAGACCGCCATCTTGTTTGTCTACAAATGTGCACTGTTAAAAACATCTGCACCACACGGTGAACAGTGATAGTTTGCTCCTTAATATATACATAATCAAACAAAATCTATCAACCTTACCATATTGTCATGAACTCATTCTCATTATTTTCTGCACACTTTTCTAGTCAACTGTAATTTTTGTGAAGATAAGTGTAAAAAAGATGCGGCACTACTTTGTGCTTCAGTTTTTCTCCAATACTTCCATTCTTTGTCCCATGTATCTGCTGTCAAAAAAGGATTTTGAAAGATGTTCAAGTACCATAAAGCTCTGAGTTTACAGACAAGTAGATTTCAAATCAAAATTACACCAGTGACATTGATTTCATGTCTATACAGACAAGTAGATTTCAAATCAAAATTACACTAGTGACATTGATTTCACGTCTATAATGTTCTTTTTGACACATACAACAATAAAGATGCTGATAATATTTTGTCTTTAAGATCAATAATATAGTGGACAGGATTTTTATTTGAAAAAAAAAGAACAGGGTACGACTGTACCATGGCTAATTATGGAAAGATACATTGAAATATTATGATCTGATTCCTCGTTAGAAGATAAGTAGTGTCCATTTATCAATTAATCAATTCATGCTTACATATTCATGCTTACATATGTCCATGCGTGTAACTGGTCAGACAATGTAAGCCATGCCTTGTCATCAGCATGAATCATGTTTGCCACAACTGATACTGACTGCATTTTTATACCTGGAGATGCACAAAAAGCACCCATGCACGCACACATATAAAGGCCATTTCTGGTGATACACATCATCATACACATTTCTGGTTTACAATTTCTGTACATTCTCATTTGGGTAAGATGTGTCTTCCTTCATATCTGAAAAGCAGTATATTTGAGAAGCATTATGACTGTTCTTGAGTGAACAAACGATAGTTTTCAGAATCTGGTTTTGTGAATCTAGATTGTGAACTAATCATGAACCATAGTTTCTCTCTTAACTGAAGCCCACATCCACAATCTACTGTGCAGTTTTATGACAAACTAGACACTAATTGGCTCCTGAAGTTTGTTTTAACAGTCTCTTCTTAAGGGAGGGAACACAACTTGCTTCCGATGCTCGACTTGAAATAAATTATTAAGCCTGTTGAACTCACAACAGTTATGAAGCGGCTGTGAATCTCTTTGTCCAAATTCAACTTGTTCATTTCCAAACATTGTGAAGTTGATTATTACAGCTGTAGTGAATGAAAATGCTAACTTATGAATCGAGAACTGAAATTTAGGTCGAACAACCACAAACTGATTTTAGTCACTGGAGAGTGGACACAAACTGATTTCCATCACAGGTGAGCTTTGATATGATTACTTCCCTTTGCACAAACCTAATGTTTCACAGAACATGTTGAGTGATCCATTTTTCACTGTAAACCTAGGTTCGATTTTAGATTGCAAAGAAAAAGATCAGGCCATTAACAACGAAGATAAGATTGCTGAGATTGCAAACTTGACGAAGTATGTTCATGATCTAAAAGTTCATTCAAATTAAGAACAGTCTTTACACTGAAATATAACCTCAATGCTTGTTTAATAATTTTGAATTATATATTCGCGAACACAATAGTAATGGTTTAGCAAAAGTGTGTGCATGTGCATGTACATGTGCGTGTGTGTGTCACTGAACATGTGCGTATGTGTGTGTGCACGTATAAAAGTGTGGGCGCACACTTGCTTTTGAAAGCATTGACTCTCACTCTGATTGTTATGCCAGAGACTCAAAAACATTTTGCAATATTATCAAAATATCAGTATCACATCTGCTTCATAAAATACAGAGCACTGCAATGCAAGAACGTACAGGAGCAAAGAAGTCGACAAACCAGGGGTCACGACTGAGCACCACTCGATCAGGGAAGTCAGAAGGACAAGAGAGGTCAATGGGGTCACAACACTGTCCTGAGCAAACGCTGCCACATCATGAGCTGTCATTCGTCCTGGCAAACACAAGATCAGTCCAGCTTTATAACAAGACACATAGCAAGAACAACATGAAAGGATACATAGCAAGAATGACAGCAAAGGATGTTTTTTTTAAATATCAGAAGCATCAATGTAGAACACCCTTTGGGATTGTTCTCCCTTGCTTTTGAATCTTTTTAATTCCAAATTATCTTTCAGCTTTTTCTCTTTTACTCTTTGACTTCTTCATTTCCACTAGCTGAAACGTCTTCGAGACTGAAATGGCAATGATGAGAATATTTCATGAAACTCAACACAAATGTCAGTTAGGGAACATTTTCCTGAAGAAAAAAAAAAAACGTTTTTACTGTTCAGTTTCAAAAATAAAATCCTTTCAACAGACTATCAGACAATGTCAGATGTGTCAATCTCCTTTAAGAATGTCAAATTAACCTCAAAGAGAAGACCATAAAACAAGATCTGATTTGGCAGAGATGGTGAAAAGATTCCACCAACTGAGTTACTACACAAGAGTTATAAAGTTATAAGGCATGTTCTTTTTTGTTTCTTGCATGTGGTTTTGCTCAGGCAAAAATTTGAACATGGCAGAACCCATTCCTCTCATGATTCGATTTTCACCTTGGGTTTACTCCCCACACGTGGCTGACAGTTCAAGGTTTACAAGGTTACCAGTAGTAAAGGAGAACCACTGATCTGACTTATTAAAGCCTGTACTAAAGGACAAGAACATCTCTATGAAACACACGATCTGCCTCTTGCATGTACTGGTATATTCCATCTTCCTGTGCGCATACCAGACACAGACGCTAACAGCAGATCTGGAAAGAAGAATCAAAGCCTTGGAAATGGGATGTCATGATATCATTCCAAACATCACACAGATTGATCACATCACCAATCAACAAGTCTGTCAAACTATCAGGCAACTCATAGGACCATACAAAGACCTAGAGACATGAGTCGAGAGAAAAAAAGTACGCTGGTATGGCATGTGTACCAAGATCCAATGGCCGTGCTAAAACAGTCCTCTAGGGAATTGCTGAAGGAGGGAGAAAGAGATGATGATAGAAAAAAAAAATGATAGAATGACAACATTGACAGGGCAGACAGGGAACAAATTTGCAGAGATCAAGGCCCTTGCATACAACCAACAGAACTGGAGGAATCTGGTGAACTGTCCTTTAGTGAGGTACCCTAATGGCTCCCTGCAGAGTTAAGGGGAAGAAGGGATGGCATCCATGAAAACATGCTAGAAACTTGCTAAGTCACCAGTGGCACCATGTACACTTGCAGCCTTTCAGTAAGATGAAATGAAACTGTACAGCCATACCCCAAATATAGCCTGTGTCGAGTCCAATCCCTCTTCCCCCTTCCAAAGTCAGTCAGTCAGTGCTATGAATACTCCGGCAAATCTCAAATCATTTTACACTTGTTCCCCCATGCTACCCTACCCCACCCACTTTCTTACCTGTTCAACATATTATTGTTTACTCAACCAGTGTATAACTGCATCTCATACAAGATTACAGCAAATGTACTTTTCTTAGCTGCTTTCAGAGCTAAGTTGATTGAGACTGCTGAAATTCTTAAACAGTTGGCACATCTTGACCTCCACTCATTTTTGGAACCTCAAGCATATGCTCAAAAAATGTCTTTTCATATTGATTAATTGTTATTGGTTCATTTTCTACTCATTTCTTTACAGAGTTTTTTTCCTGTGCCCCTATTCCCCTCTTTGCTGACTGTCATTGAACTTTGTTTTTCTCCACTTGGTGGTGGGAACGTGACTAAATCAATAGTATTTATATCTCTGTTAGGTACTACAGATGGAATAACACCTACAGCCAAGTTCCACAGATGAGTCTCAAACAGGAGAAGAAAGAAAATTCTAAGAAAAAGAAACAAATGGTTCTTTTAAAAGTTTACAGCAGGCAGGAAAAACAAATGGTTCAGTTCACATGACTGTGTTCCCCATATACTGTCTGTGTCACATTTAATGTTCATTTATATATCACATTCTTCTTAACCCAACATTCCGCTTATTTTCTGTAAAAATGACAGTCACAGTGAAGGAAGAATAGTTTGCCTGGACTTGTTTACACCCACTTCTTATTTATTCAGCAGTGCTTACTGTCTGGTTATTTCTGCCTCTGGCCCCACCATTCAAACTATTCTAGCAGACAGAGACAACTGACCATAAAAGACCTCAGCTCCTCCTCTCTCCTTGAAGGTCATGAAGGTGGGGAACTTCTTGACATGCAAAGTTCGGCATTGATCGGACAGCCTCCGGCAATTCACTCGCGCCCCCTACAGCACAGCAGTTATACAAAACAAAAATTTTCCCTCTTTCTCTTTGTGTGCAAGTAAGTGAGAAAGAGGGAGAGAGACTGAGAGAGAGAGAGAGAGAGAGAGAGAGAGAGAGAGAGAGAGAGAGAGAAAAAGACCGAGAGAGAGACAGAGAGAGTGTGTGAGAGAGAGAGAGAGAGAGAGAGAGAGTGTGTGTGTGTGTGTGTGTGTGTGTGTGTGTGTGTGTGTGTGTGTGTGTGTGCACGTATGTATGCGTGTGTTCGCCTGAATATGTGTTTGTTAGGTGTCTGTATACATGCATCATGAATTTGTGCTTGTCAGGTGTCTGCACACATGTCTGGAAGTATGCCTGCTTGCCAATGAGATTACAAAAGTGTGTAAGTTTACACAAGTGGGTAAAAACTATTATAATGATAATACCTTATTTCTATACTGCTTTCCAATTCCACAAAGCATTTTACATTACCAATGTACATGCACATTTGCACTAAACAAAAATCACATCTGCATGGACACCTCTCCTCCCTACAATGTGCCCCCCCCCCTCTCCCATCCCCACTCACTCCTTCCCAACGACAACACAAAACAAGCTATGGCCAGCTTTGTAAGTAAACATACACTGTATTCATATCTGGATGCATGTGTAATGTGTGTATGATCTGAAACGTTTAGCTTAGACAACAACATGCTTGGTGTCTGACTGTCCAGGCCAACAGCCAAATGTCTCCTCACCTTGATGCCGCCCAGCATGGCTGGCAACTTTCGCAACTCCACGTCGTGGAAGTCCTCCGAGTCCACAAAGTGAACCAACCAGGCTTCCTCTTGTTCCCCTTTCAATCCTTCCAGGAGGTTCTGTGCCCATACAGCACACACACACTTTTACCTACAGGCATGAGCTCTGATTGTGTGTACACTTAAATCTGAATTTGATCCTAAGAGAAATCTATATGCATAGATGGATGACCATGACCATGAACAGATTTCTGTTTAGACACAAAATAATCATCATCACATTTTTCTTACTAATAAGTGCAAACACACACACACACACACACACACACACACACACACACACACACACACACACACACACACTTGTGACAATCAACCATGCCCACCTTCACCAGGCCGTCCTGACATCACACAACCAACATCCATCTTTCACAATTTTTTCCCTCTGAATCCTTTAGACAGTAGAAGCAACAACTCAAAAACCAAATAATATTAAGAAAAATGAAGAGGACATGAATCCAAGTATAGTTTTATAGGCGTGGATTGCAAATTAGGGGAGGGGAATACAAACACACATTCACAACCCAACACACATGCAAGAACACACATCTAGGCACCCACCCATCAACCCCTTCTTCATCCTCCCACCCATCTCCTCCTCATACACACAAACCTTTCTACACGCCATTCAAAAAGAAAGAAAAACAGACAAAAAGGAGCAAACCTACAACTGTATAATTCCATTGTATTTTCATGGGGAAAAAAAATGAGAAAAGTAAGTAGCAACTGTAAAATTCCCTTTCATTTTCATTAAAAGAAACTTTCTGGAAGTACCACCACCTCCCTTTCTCCACTTCCACTATCACACAACGATCTCACCTCAGCCACATCACACACAAAGTTTCAGTTTCAGTTTCATTCAGGTGTCACTGCATACGGACTAATCCATGTATGCTACACCACATCTGCTAAGTTTCGAGACCACACTGTGCATGATTTAAAGGTGATGGATAAATGAATTCATAACCAAGATGGGAGAATTTAAGGAGTGGGTCTCATGGCTGCAACTTAGCAGGTGTCTGACCTAAGCATTATCCCTGTGTGCTGGTCAGACCCTCGGTACCTACCTAATAATGGTTGAGCCATCATTATCATCATAATGTGTGTGTGGTGAATGTATACATGTGTGAGTATATGTTTGTACAAGAGTGTGTGAGGACAGGCCCATATGCGTATGCCAATGTATGCAGTGTATGTGTGCATGTGCGTATACATGTGTGTGTGTGTGTGTGTGTGTGTGTGTGTGTGTGTGTGTGTGTCTCATGCATGCATATGTGTGCATGTATGTGCATGTGTGTCTGTGTTTGCAGGTGTGTGTGATCTGTGGGATCATGTAAGCATGCTCCTGCACATACACATCTACACATGTATGTGTACACGTGTATGCATGCATGCCTGTATGTATGGGCATACATGCATCATGCATGCTTGCATGCGTAAGTGCATGGACGTGAGCATGTGTATGCGTGTGTGCATGCGTGAGCCTGTGTGTGCGTGTGTGTATATATATATGCGTGTGTATGTGCACACACGTACACGCATGCTTGTGTGCATGCGTTTGTGCATCTTTATGCGTGTGTGATTCTATGTGAACATGTGTTTGTGTGTATGTGTGTACACACACACATACACAAACACACACACATAACACACAAAAAAATCCAATAAAGCAGCATCCAATTCTTTCAATCATTACTTGTCTGACTTTCTGGATAATTAGGACATTCCCTTTTCTGGAAAAGATCTCACTTCTTTCAAGAATTCTATACAGTACCATTGCCATCTCAGTTTAACTATTAGAAAAAAAAAGGATTGTACTTTACTAGTACAATCATATTTCTTCAATAGTCAAAATGTTACAGGCTTATCTTTTTTTTTTTTTTTTTTTTTTTTTTCCCCAACTTCTGCGCCACCTCAGAGGCAGTGCACCCACGCCGCTCATTCCGACACCCCGTCCACAGCCACAGCCCGGCTGGTCCCGCCGCAGCCCCGGCACCGGCAATCCACAGGCAGCAGTCAATGTCAAGTCAAGAGGCAACCCACCGGAGGAGACACTGCACTGCTGCCGAGTCACTTCGGTGGTGTTCAGTGGCGCCTGTTCTGATCTAACATACGCAGGACGCCACCTACTAAGCCCCCTACTGACGACAATAATTGCTTAGTCGCGGAGCCAGCGTGAGTGAGCTCTCCCTCCGGAGGGCGCCACCACGTCCGTCCAACGACAGCCCCCCATGGACTCGC
The DNA here is from genome assembly GCA_016801955.1 of Conus betulinus. NCBI lineage: Eukaryota > Metazoa > Mollusca > Gastropoda > Neogastropoda > Conidae > Conus > Conus betulinus. The sequence continues at coordinate 376,494 of JADBJO010000254.1, read as the reverse complement.
CGATACCGTGACCCCCAAGGAACCAAACCAAGGCCACACAGACGTGAGAAGACATCGAAACTGAGTTCACCATGAGAGCAGGGCATGAAGGGCCACAGAATTTGAGACATTTTTTTTTTTTTTTTTAATGCTGATCGATGAGAATGAGGATGATGAAGATGATGCTACGGATTTCCATTTCGGTCTGAGACTACATGACAGGGCTGTACTCTACGCTTCCTTTCATAATATATCCCGGTGTCAACCAGGCCCGAGAGATACAGGCACCTGCAGTGTTGGTCAGGAAATTTGAGCAACACTCTCAGAAACGCATCCATTAAGTGGATGAAACTCGACTGTGTGGTCCCAGTCTTCCCAACTGAGTCCGCAGCAAACTCAACTCTGGGTAGGAGCCGGTCGGGGCAGAAAAAACCCACATGACTCTGATGGGATTCGAACCCACGACCTCCCAGCCGGGAGTCCGTGACGCTAACCACTTCGCCACGGCGGCTGGTCGTTACAGGCTTATCTTTATTATGCGCATAACAAAATAATAGAACAAAAGAAAAATTATTAGTACAATCATATTTTTTTGATAGTCAAAATGTTACAGGCTTATCTTTATTATGTGCATAAAAAAAAAATAAAAGAGCAAAAGAAAAATCTCTTCCCTCTAACATAAATACAAATTACACAAAAACTGATGACAGTACCCTTTAATGACAGGACTTCCTTGGAGAAAAAGCACCCTTTAATGACACGACTTTCCTGGAGAAAAAGCACCCTTTAACCCGTTGAGTGCCTTTAAGCTGTCAGCTGACGCCGTAGTAAAAATGTACTTCCAGTGCCTATGGGCCGTCCACTGACGTCATGCATTTTTCTTGAATTTTCATTCGTTACTATTCCTATCAAAGGACTGAAATAGAGTGTGCGTAGTAAGCCTTATATGTCTACAGTATTAAAATGATATGCAAATGACCACACGTGAGGGGAAAGACCATTTTTCCTCATCACTGACTGGATGACAGCCAGCGCTTTGTCTCGCTTGCAAAGATGGCGGCGCAACCTTAGACGAGCGTAGCGACCAAATCAACGTACTTACACAGCTGAGCGGGCTCTGCTAATCATTTTTGATAAAGATAATAATCTTTTATTCAGCGACTCACTCGAGCATGAAGGTGAGATGATGATAGTGATGGAATTGCGGGCCATATTCGTCAGTTATTGAGTCGTGCTGTGCGATCTCAAGAGTATGTTCAGCTGACTGGTTACCAACGTCGAACGAGCTAGCCTAGTGTGTACTCTGCACTGCGTGCGAGTGGCCAGCGACGAGTTAGTCAGCGCGAGAGGGGAGCGCGGCCTGCTCGCGGCGTGATACGGGCAGCAGGAAAGGTAGGGAAGAGGAGGAGTGAAAGAGAGGGTTGAAGTCCAGCAAGGGGGCGTGGTGGGGGGAGGGGGGGCGTGGTCGTGAACTGAGCTGTCTGCATGAGGTGTGAGCGTCTGGATAGACTTCTAGACTGTTTTACTTTCATTTACAGGTGTAGTGTGACGATACAAACTTTATTTTCAACTTTTTTGCTTTGTGTTCTTTATTGGATGTGAAGCTGTAGTGGTAAATACATATGTTTTTGATTGTGCAAAAAAAATCTATCCAAATCTAAATGCCTAAATATTTTTTTTATGATCAAAATTAAAACAAAAGAAGCCCAGATTCAAAATCTCCATTCAATTTCCTTCAAAAATCATATATATTTTTTATTTTTATATCTTTTGTTGTTTCTGAGCTATAATTTTTTGTTATAATTTACCCCAAATCATTAGATTTCCCTGGCACTGGGCCAGCCTTTGTTATGTAATATTTTCAAGCAGTGAACGGGTTAATGACACAACTTTCTTGGAGAAAAAGCACCCTTTAATGACACAACTTTCCTGGAGAAAAAGTACCCTTCAATGACACAACTTTCTTGGAGAAAAAGCACCCTGTAATGACATGACTTTCCTGGAGAAAAAGCACCCTTTAATGACACAACTTTCTTGGAGAAAAAGCACCCTTTATGATACAACTTTCTTGGAGAAAAAGCACCCTTTAATGACAGGACTTTCTTGGAGAAAAAGCACCCTTTAATGACAGGACTTTCCTGGAGAAAAAGCACCCTTTAATGACACAACTTTCCTGGAGAAAAAGCACCCTTTAATGACACAACTTTCTTGGAGAAAAAGCACCCTTTAATGACACAACTTTCTTGGAGAAAAAGCATCCTTTAATGACAGGACTTTCTTGGAGAAAAAGCACCCTTTAATGGCAAGATTTCTTGGAGAAAAAGCACCCTTTAATGACACAACTTTCTTGGAGAAAAAGCATCCTTTAATGACAGGACTTTCTTGGAGAAAAAGCACCCTTTAATGACAGGCATTTCTTGGAGAAAAAGCACCCTTTAATGACAGGACTTTCTTGGAGAAAAAGCACCCTTTAATGACACAACTTTCCTGGAGAAAAAAGCACCCTTTAATGACACAACTTTCCTGGAGAAAAAGCACCCTTTAATGACACAACTTTCTTGGAGAAAAAGCATCCTTTAATGACAGGACTTTCTTGGAGAAAAAGCACCCTTTAATGGCAAGATTTTCTTGGAGAAAAAAGCACCCTTTAATGACACAACTTTCTTGGAGAAAAAGCATCCTTTAATGACAGGACTTTCTTGGAGAAAAAGCACCCTTTAATGACACGACTTTCTTGAGAAAAAGCACCCTTTAATGACACGACTTTCTTGGGAGAAAGCACCTTTTAATGACATGAGTTTCTCAGAGAAAAAAAGCACCCTTTAATGACACGACTTTCTCTGACGAAAAGCACCCTTCAGTGACAGGACTTTCTTGGAGAAAAAGCACACTTAATGACAGGACTTTCTTGGAGAAAAAGCACCTTTTAATGACATGAGTTTCTCAGAGAAAAAGCACCCTTTAATGACACGACTTTCTCTGACAAAAAGTACACTTCAATGACAGGACTTTCTAGGAGAAACATGTTAATTAATCAACAAGATGATAAATGCACGTTATCTGATTCCGGTCAAACTGGACATCCAGTAACAACAAAAGAATTGTATGACCAAGCATAGCATAAAGTATGTTTTTTACGTTAATAATTAAATCTTACAATTGCAATTTCTTTTTAATGTCTACAAAGCTCAAGCACACATACATACAAGAAAACCAATACCCAACCACTTCTATGCAAAACCACTTTCATTCCTATACTATCACATAGATAAAATTCCTCGCCAATGCATGCATGCACATACACATTCCCACATAACCACACCAAGCCAGTAGGAAACCTAACATTTACCTGAAAGATGTCTTCATCCAGGGAAGTAACCTCAGGAAGCTGATGGAGGACAGAGGACACAACATCTTGTGCCACCAAAGAGCCAATCTCCTGAGATCACACACAGATTTTTGTTCTCTTATTTACCTGACCCGATCATGTGTCTCACCCAGTTTGGGTGTAGTTAACTAAAGGACAAAGGCAAATCAAGGGAGGTAAACTACCTATACATGATCAGAATGATTGCCGCTCAATGTGTGTGTCCTGTTTGAATTCAGTTGTCAAACCCTTTCTTTGCGTAAGACTGGCTGCACTCTTCCCCTACCGTCTGCCACTTCAATTACACCTCTTTGTGTCACTCTTTTGAAAAAAAAAAAGGGCCAAGTGCACCATGTCCAGCTGAGTGAGAGAGGCAGCATTGTTAGGCAAGTAACAGAAAAAAAAAATTATCACTGACAGGGAAAAAAATAGCAATCACTGAAGTGGCAGGTATTCATGAGACTATCAATAAATGGCCCTCATTTACAACACTCCATCTGTAGCAAGCCACTAAACCAACAGTAAGTACATGAATAATGAAATAAACTCTATGGAGAATAGATTGTGTGTGTGTGTGTGCGTGTGTAAGTGTGTGTGTGTGTGTGCGCGCATGCATATGTGTGAGTTTGCACGCCTATTAGTGGATAAGGTGGCTGCAATAACCTGCACATGCATGCACTCAGGCATACATATATGCAACTACTGAATCCGAACAGTACAATACATTTCTCATTTTATTTGATTTCCTAATACAATGCCCTGCATTTACAATGCACTATCACTCCCTGGTGACAAAAGTATGGAGGAGATTAAACATCACACTATGTAAAATGCACACATTATACGAACAGAAAAGCATCAGTCGACAATTACTTACCATTCCCCCCTGATTGGAAACCTCCTCAGCATCCCTAAAGAAGAAGGTTCCATGGTAATGTCCCAGCTTATCACAAAGGGGTCCAAACTTGTGACAATCAACCATGCCCACCTTCACCAGGCCATCCTGACATCACACAACCAACATCCATCTTTCATCATTTTTTTTCCTCCAAATCCTCTAGACAGAAGTAGCAACAACTCAAAAACCAAATAATATTAAGAAAAAAGAAGAGGGACATGAATCCAAGTATAGTTTTTCAGGGTGTGGACTGCAAATTAGGGGAGGGGAATACAAACACACATTCACACCCAACACACATGCAAGAACACACATCTAGGCACCCACCCATCAGCCCCATCTTCATCCACCCAACCATCTCCTCCACATACATATGCACACAAACATTTCTTCACGCCATTAACAAAGAAAGAAAAACAGACAAAAAGGAGCAAACCTACTACTGTACAATTACATTGTATTTTCATGGGGAAAAAAAAAAGAGAAAAGTAAGTAGCAACTGTAGAATTCCCTTTCATTTTCATTAAAAAGAAACTTTCTGGAAGAATCACCACCTCCCTTTCTCCACTTCCACTGTTACACAAGGATCTCACCTCAGCCACATCACTGCTTCAGGTGTTTGGGTTCAAATGTACTGAAAGTCACCTACCCTAATCCTTCACAGCCATCTGTCATTACACTTCTAGCTGTTCAACCATGAAGTTTAAACCAATTTTCCCAATCCCAGTATCATCGTCCCTACTTCAAATCATGTTCACTACATATGTCTGTGTGTGGGTGGATGGTGACGGGGGTGGAGAGGTTTTGCATAAAACTGAAGGTTGTCGTTGTCTAAAACAGCATCATCTCTAACTAACAATGAAAACCCTACAGAACACACTGCAGCTTACACCTCCAGCATTACTCACCAGCATGGCTGCCAGCTTCAGGCAGGTGGTTTCTTCTAAGCAGTCTGCCACAGAAGAAAACAAAAAAGAGTAATTCATAACACGTTCAGCACAACCTGTCAACAGCCATCTCTAAAAATCTTTGTAAAAAATCATGAAAATGGGTAAATTAGTGTAGGCAATGTGAAATGCATGAAGGTTACCAGTCAGCACTTGTGTGGGGACATGAGGGAAGAGGTTCCCACAGCAAGCAACCATGCATTCAGCAATAGTTTACTGTTGTCACAGATATATGAAAGTTTAACTCTAAATCCTAAATACACAAAAACATTTTTTTCACTGAAAACATAACATCTGTCAAACACTTCTTGATCCCACAATTTCCCTAAAAGAATTTTAAAAAAAAATAAATAAATAAAAAATTTTAAAAAACAAAACAGAAAAAGGACAATGACAACAACTGACAGAAAAAGGTACCCCAAACTGAACAAATAACCCCTCTTTCTTGGGCTCAAAATGGCCATTTCAACTTTCATAGGACCTATATTTTCTGAGACTTTTACCTCCCCCATCTCCGCAGAAGGTGAGGAGCCATGGCTGACCACTGGTATCCTCAGTGACCTTCCACTTGAAGTTGCCCTTGCTCAGCCTATGGAAGGTGGCCGAAATGAAGCGCATGGCATGCTGCACTAAAGCGCTAGGACTACGATCCCCATGGTATTTTTCTCTCTGTACACACAACAAAGGATGGCATCATTGCAACTGACATGGCAGAGGTGAAAAGTTTTATGGTACCGAATAAAATAAACATATAGTGATTCAATCCGTACTGTATTTGTCTTTGCAAACACAGGAAATCTAAATGTTTCCAAGAAAGTAGACCATAAATTGTGATCATTGTTACTGAACTCTACATCAAATGTTCTATTTTCATGTAGAATTACAAAAGAAGTCAAAGGCTTGTCATATACAGAGTACTGCTCAGACGGAGATTTTGTATGAACAACAAACATGTTTCTTTCCAAAATGATATAGACATAAGTCCACTGCAGGCAAATGCAAACACACACACACGCACACACACACACTCCACTGCAGACAAATGCACACACACATACACACACACACACACACACACACACACACACACACACACACACACACACACACACACACATCCTCATACTCACACCAACAATCTTTCAAACAATTATGAGAGTAATTATAGCAAGAAAACATGGCACCTGATGCAGCAAAGTTGAATAATACTGCACACACATTCTTTGTCTTCAGCATGTGGGCTTCCAATGAAATTAATATTGTCCTAAAAGAGGAAAACAACCTTACCCAAGAAAAGTTAAAAATTACACTTGCTCACATACAATCACATAAACGAAACAATAAGTCCATCTATCAGAAGTATCCATATATCAGAAGCATCCTTTTTTCAAAACACAGACCTGAATTAATGACTAAGATAAAGGAACTTCTGAACTGACCCGAGGGTATATGAGGAGAGATGGGTAGGAGTGGATCCCCTGCATGCGGCACAAAGCCCAGTCATCCTCACAGTTGACAGCTCCCACCCTGATCACACCCTCCAACTCCCGGGCCATCTCCCGCCACTGGAATCAACAAAATGTCATTCCCAGTAATGGAACAGAAAACTGCACTCTACAAATCTTTTTGAAGAAAAAAAAAAAAGAGCAAAACACACACTCAAACTCACAAAATTACAAACATGTACCACCTTCTAGACATTTCATAAAGGTGTTTCACAATCTACATTTATAATAAAGCGTTTGAATTCCAGTCAACTAGAGAAAGTTGTTAGTGTTTTCTCTTTCTTAATTGCCCTCTTGTTCTCTTGAACATCTTGAAGCATTTGAACTCCAGTCAGCTAGAAGATGTTGTTAGCATTTCTCTTTCTTAATTGCCATCTTGTTCATCTTGGGATTTGGAGAATAGAGACGGATGGAAAAGATTTGTATACATGACAGAAAGAACTAAATGTTGTCATATAGCCACAGTCAGTAACAGCAAATCATTTTCTATATGTTTGTGGTTGCAAATCTGAAGTGAAATTATCTATGATGATTGCAATTTACATGAAAACCAGTCTTTCTGGGGGTGAAGGTGGGGGAGGGATGTCAGGAGGAGGAATGATGATGAAGGATGAACAGTGAATGGGGGAGGTAGGAGGAATGAGGGGAGGGGATATGTATATTCATGTTTATTTAACTCACACATACACAGCTCTACACTGACTGCGATGTCAATAAACCCCATCAAGATCTTCTGACTGTTTATATGTCAGAGTGATGGGGATAGGGGTTTGCGGGAGAGAGGAAGGTTGCAACACCAGCAGGCAGATTCCATTCCATTAAATACTGTTAGGCATTGTCTGTACATCTGTTCACCCAGGCAATAACAAAAAAAATTAGCATCCTTTGGCATCAGATACTGTCAGGGGTTTTTTTTTAACATAAGAGCTATAAATCTAGTTGCAAAGTGAAACGAATGCAGGCGGAAATCTAAACAAATCTTAAATAAATGTCAGCAAACCGCCCAGAGAAAGTGGACAAACGTCACGAGACAAACACAATGTGTTTCGACGAGAGGTCAACGGACAAAATAACGAAAATGCACTTAGCTTTGATCGCTTCAGATTGCTTTGCGCAAGGAAGGCTTTCCTGCGCTGAACTCAGAAGCAATCTGAAGCGATCAAAGCTAAGTGCATTTTCGTTATTTTGTCCGTCTTTATTTCACCTGAGGAAGACCTAAGAGGTCGAAACGCGTTGTGTGTTGTCTCGTGACTTGTTTGTCCACGTTTCTCTGGGCGGTTCGCTGACATTTATTTAAGATTTATAAGAGCTATAAGTCTGGGCATTGATGAACAAATCATTCTACAACTGCACCCATACACTCTAGCAGATCATAAGTACAAATACTATTCAAATGACAGCACAATGGTGAGTTAACTAATGCCATGTCAGGAGCAAGAAACAAAGCATCACAATTTTTCAAAGAATCCGTGAATGCAATGATCATGACAAAAGCTTGGCTTGCTTCCATTGTCAGTGCATAAATTTTCTGAGACTATTCCTGCCATACCAGATATCTAGAAAGGCTATGCTTTGTCATTTTCTTAATTTTCATTATTAAAACTCTTCATTTGACAAATTTGCATGTCATATATATTGTAGATTCCAAACTATTTCACTGGCTTCCGAAATCAATACTATCAATATTACAAAATCAAATAAACAGCGGAAGCCAACTCATTCAAATGGTCTATTTCACAACAATACTAAAACACTAATAATCACAAGTGCAACATAGACTGTAATGACTTACAGCAGGAGCCAGTTCATGACAATGGGAGCAGTGAGGAGAGTAGAAATTAATGAACCAGATGTCGTCAGTCCCATCCACTGACATTTCTGAAAATATTGCACACATGCACACAAACAAAAGTAGGACATGGCATGCACCTATTCATCATATTTTCATCAAACTACAAGCATTCACAGAATACTTCCTTCAATGTAATGTAAGACTTCAGTTCAAGAATGAAAATACAGCAACCCTGCTCTTGTGTAAAGTTTCACATGCTTCTGTGTTGAGCTTGATAAAGGGCTTGGGGAATGAAGACAACAATGAAGCGGGGAGGAGCGGAGAGGGATGGGGATAGTGTTGATGAATAGTTTTCATTCTTCTGCCTGTACGAGCATACGCGCTATTGTGAACCTTTCATTTTGTTGTGGTTCATAATAGATGGATCTGGCTGAAAGCAAAATACAAAAACAAAACATGGTAAATATCAAATTACTTAAAACTGGCGCACTTCTAAATATTCTCAATTATAAATGATAATATTACATAACAATAACTTCTATTTGCACACACATACATACACAGGAATGCATGCATGCACACACGCATGCACGCACAAACGCACGCACACATGCACGCATGCACGCACACACACACACACACACACACACACACACACACACACACACACACAGACTTTATTTTAATTTCATTTCAAGTTATGTTTTTAATGAACACCAACTTACCAAAATCAGACTTGCTCAGAGTGATGATTTCAGGGTCTTCATCATAAATACCTGTAAAACACAACACACAAGATCTTTATGAAGAGAAATGTTTAATCTGAATGTCTGGGGGGTTTCATCACATTTTATCCTACGACGCTAACATTTTCTTTGACCAACGCTCAAACACAAACATGACTTTGTACACATCATTCTTCCTTACAAACTGTGGTTTTGGACATTCTTTTTCTTCTCTTTGACGGTCAACAGTTAAGAGATCAAACTTTTTAAATCTGCAATATTTAGGCAGACTTATTTTCTTACTTAATATTTTTGTTCCATACAAATGTAAAACCACCACACCAGCCGCCGTGGCGAAGTGGTTAGTGTCGAGGACTCCCGGCTGGGAGGTCATGGGTTCGAATCCCATCAGAGTCATGTGGGTTTTTCTGCCCCAACCGGCTCCTACCCAGAGCTGAGTTTGCTGCGGACTCAGTTGGGAAGACTGGGACCACACAGTCGAGTTTCATCCACTTAATGGATGCATTTCTGAGAGTGTTGCTCAAATTTCCTGACCAACACTGCAGGTGTCTGTATCTCTCGGGCCTGGTTGATGCCGGGATATATTATGAAAGGAAGCGTAGAGTACAGCCCCTGTCATGTAGTCTCAGACCAAAATGGAAATCCGTAGCATCATCTTAATCATCCTCATTGTCATCGATCAGCATAAAAAAAGTCTCAAGTTCTGTGGCCCTTCATGCCCTGCTCTCATGGTGACCTCAGTTTCGATGTCCTCTCCACGTCTGTGGCCTTGTTTGGTTCCCTTGGGGGTCACCGGTATCGGCGAGTCCATGGGGGCTGTCGCTGGATGGACGTGGTGGCGCCCTCCGGAGGGAGAGCTCACTCACGCTGGCTCCGCGACTAAGCAATTATTGTCGTCAGTAGGGGGCTTAGTGGGTGGTGTCCTGCCTATGTTAGATCAGAACAGGCGCCACTGAACACCACCGAAGTGACTCAGCAACAGTGCAGTGTCTCCTCTGGTGGGTTGCCGACCGGGCTGTGGCTGTGGATGGGGGTGTCAGAATGAGCGGCGTGGGTGCACTGCCTCTGAGCTGGCGCAGAGGTTGGACAGCAAAAAAAAAAAAAAAAATGTAAACCACCACAGGGGCTACCATACAGCACATACTTGCCTAATCTGTCCAGATAGCTTACAAGGAAGGAGAAAGGAGTACACAGTTCAAGACGTACAAAGAGACTTGTTACACTGGGATTTTTTTTTAGCAAAAGATGCAATCCAAACTGTTCTTCTACATAGTAGGTCTGCAAAGAAAAGAAGTTTATCAGATGTTTACAGCAAAACAATGAATGATTTAACAAACAAAACTGAAACTGTTTCAAATGCAAAAATCAAAATTGCTCTCTCTCTCTCTCTCTCTCTCTCTCTCTCTCTTTCTCTCCTGTCTCCATTTTCTCAGTCTTACCAAAGTTCTGCTGATACCACTGCCAACTCTCGTACTGACGTCCCCGATTGTTATCTTCACTTAGACCTTCTTCTCCATAAAGGTCATACTTTTTCCTAAGCTCTTCATCTTTAAGTACCTCGTATGCACGTGTGATCCGCAAAAACTTCTCATGGGCTTCAGGATCCCCCTGAATCAAAAGAATTAGGGGGGTTACACAGAAGCTAGTTGAAAAAAAATGTGAATAAACAAATAATTTAATAGTGGTTCTACATGCTGGGTTTGTGCTGTGTAACAACTCTAAAGCGTATTTGTTCTCTCTCTGACCTTTTTTTACCTTACATAATATGTAAGCAAAAGTGATTAGGACATTTATCAAGACAAAAAATCATTTCAAATCATTCTGATTTATTTTCAACATTCTAAAGTTACACAAAACTATAACAAACACTTGCACTTAATAACATTAATACTGTCCACTTTCTGTTCCATTTGTGTACACACACACACACACACACACACACACACACACACACACACACACACACATATACACACACACACACACATAAACACATACACACACACACACAGACTTGCATGCATGAGATGTACATGCACTCATAATATATGTGAACACACACACACACACACACACACACACACACACACACACACACACACACACACACACAAAGCACTGACTCACAAAGTCTAAGATGTGTTTGGGAATGCAACCACTGTCAACAAAATATTTTCTCTACATTTTGCAAGAGAGCTTACTGACTAGTTTACTTTTCTGCAACATGCCATTTAGAGACATAAATCATGCTCTAATATATCCTGATTTGACAAAAACTGACCAACAGCCTGTAAATCCAGTTTCAGTCCACTGAAAATTGAGACAAAGTGCATGTCAAATAGATAACTGTACTGCCTTTTTCCGACTCTCGCTTCTAAAATCTGAAAGTTAAAGTTGATGAAGTCTACTTCTGAACCTGATGGCAGCTTTCCTTTTCATGCACTTACCGTATTTTTATCTGGATGAGCAGAAATGGCTAGTTTTTTAAATGCTTTGCGGATGTCCCGGGTTGTGGCACTTTTCTCCACTCCCAACAGTTCATAAAAGTCTGTGGCCAGCACCCCATATATCAACAAGCAAGTCAGCCACAAACTCTCCACTGGATGCAATTTCATCTTGCTGATTCTGAAAGCATTTTGTTCAATAATACAAATTACACCCATGCTGTCGGACCAGGTCAGCAGAATTAAGGAGCAAAACATTTGTTCAAAGAGAAATTGCACAAAAAAAAATAATAATATTCAGTTATTTATACAAGAGAGAGAGAGACACTGAGAGAAAGAGTACAGGAGAGAGAGAGAGAGAGAGAGAGAGAGAGAGAGAGAGAGAGAGAGAGAGAGAGAGAGAGAGAGAGAGAGAGAGACAGACAGACAGACAGACAGACAGACAGACAGAGAGAGAGAGAGAGAGAGGGAGAGACTAAGTATGCCTTCTTCAAGACACATCAAATTGTTATATGGTCCGTTTTTACATGTATACCTATGTGTATTTACATCAAGTATTTGCCAGACCTCCAGATGATCACCAGCACTTGCAGAATATCAGCAATGTGTTTGCCCATGATTGATAAATGATAGACACTTGCTCGATAACACACAGGAATTTTTAAGAAAATTTCAAAGGCAGATCAAAAAATACTAGAACTTAGAAAAAAGAAAAAAAAAACCAAAAAAAAAAAAAAAAATTGGGATACCATGAAAGATTACCACAATGCAATACATCAATGATTCTGGCTCCAGTCAAGACCTAAATCCTCTTTACTTCTCTCAAATTTTAGTGTTCACAAGTTATACTTTCCAATCTCATACACATCCTCAAAAAAAAAAAAAAAAAAAAACTTCTGAATGATACTACTTTAAACCAATCAATGTCTCAAGGCCTTAAAAGCTGTTTTTCAAGATATTTCAAAATCTCCCACAAGCTGACTGATTTCATTTTCTTTGGGATCTGTGACCTTCAAAGGAATGAATCTTAATTTCAAGAAGTGACAAGAACATTTGGAAATGCATGTCTTGTTTTAATCACCCGAATGGTGTCATCACTCCCTTAACCCTAAGGTCACTGGGGCACCACTTGAAGCGACAGTCATCTGCCTCTTTCTCTGTCTGCCCCTTTTTTCTGTTTCCTGGTACAGTGCCCTGAACAATGATTATTGCAGGGCTGCAGGATCAAACTATGTGACCATACCATCTCAGTGTCTGCTTCTCTTGACTGTTGTCAGCAGGTCTTGAAGGCTTTGAAAGGGGCCAATGGCTGCCTCCATTCTTTTAGGCATATCTTTAGTGGTGACATGATCTTTGTGGGAGATGATAGGATTTTGCAGTAGCATTTCAGCAAATCCATGGACTCTTTTTACGATGTCCTGTCCATGTGCCACAATCATGCAGAATGACTGATATCACTAATGTGTGCATCATTCTCTCACTTAAAAATTGAGCCAGATGTTGTTGTTCCAGATGGTCTTGAGCTTTGAGAGCACTGCTGATGCTTGGGCCACTCTACTTTTCTAGAGAAGACTTCAGGTTTGAACCGTTTGAACACCTATCATACAACTGTTCCAAGGTACTTGAAGCCGCTTACTCTATCAAGTGTTTGACCATTTCCTTTGTTGTCTCCTTTGATGCCTTTGGTATTGTTTGTCATCAGTTTGGTCTTTTCTGCACTGATTTCCATGCATGCACTGCTGGTATTTTGTCCAGGTGTTTCTTTACTTAGTCAAGTTCTTCGTGTCCAGCCAAGCCATCGATGTCATCCACTATAAGTGTGGTGATGGTCTTGTCTCTACAGTCACAATTCACCCTCCATATAACATAGATACAGGAACAAGAGGTAAACATCCCACAAAATCTAAATAGATACAACTATCTCTCGACAGTTTACAGAAACACTTGGCAGTTCAACAGTTCATTGTTTAGAAATTTAGTAGTTTGTAGTTCAAGAAAAAATTTAGGGGTCTTCTTTACACTGATTTAAAAAAAAAAAAAAATAGGTGCCCTGATTTTGACATGTGATTTTCATATACTTCCCAATTTCAGCATTCACCCCATACCCCCCCTTCCTACTCCCACACCTCCCAAAATTGTTACTAATATCACGGGACATTAAAAGGCCTCACAGCCTATCTAGTCCTTATAACTCGACTATAATTTTGGAACTGAAGGACATGCTTGCCTAAAAGTACCCACACCATACAACTGTTGATCTTGTAGAAGTTTATACTGCATGGTGAGCCAATAAATCGGCAAGAAGATCCAATTCACTGCAGGAACAGCTAGAACAGGACCTTCACTCTGCTTTGATTGAAGTTATCAAGTCTGAGGGTTCCACTGGACATTCTTGATGGAAGCTGATAATCTATTGTCCGGTGTCCTTGTCCTGAATCAGCTATAAGTTGCTTGAGCACATTATCGTCAGCAGCCATGTTATGATCCATCTGGAGAGCAATTTCAGCAATGGAATCATGTGTGATCATCAGCATGGTTTTAAAAGAGGGTGCTCTTGTGAGACACAGCTTCTTGAGTTTGTTTTGACAAACTTATGGAGAATATGGAAGGGGATAGCAGACTGACCTACTTATCACGGACTTTGCCAAGGCCTTTGATGAGTTAACCAGTCTCCTCTCTCATACACTTAGGTGCTACAGAAACCAGGGAGCAGTCAACAGATGGACTGCAAGCTCTCTCAAAGACAGACGCCAAGCAGTGGTGGTAAATGACACTCATCACTCTTCCAATGTCAGTCATCCTTCAGGTAACCTCAAGGTTCAGTACTAGATCCGTCTTTGTTTCAAACTTACATTAACCAACTCCCTGAGAAGCTTACATCAACTAGCAAGATTGTTTGCTGATAGCATGGCAATGTACAACATCGTGGCCTGTGTACAAGACCATACCCAGATGCAAGAAGACCTCTACTGACTCACTAGCAGGAAAACGGATGGATATATAAGGTCTATACCAAGAAAATGCACAACATTGACCATCACACCAAGAAGCCTCATATCACCCCTAGCAACTCCATGGCCACAGTCTGAAAATTGTCTTTTCCATCAAATTTCAAGGTGACAGCTCAGGAAGACCTGAACTGGGAGAAGCATATCCAATATCTACTCCAAGCAAACCAAAATATATTCTGAGATTCTTCTGGAGGAATTTGAAAATCTGTTTGTATGATGTGGAAGACAGAGTTTAAAAAGCACTGATATAACCACTAATTGAATACACACCCCAGTATGGGACCCTTCAATGCAGAAGCACATTGCTATGCTGAAAGAAATTCAGGGCTCTCTTTACTTTAAACAGGTTTAGCAACTCTTCATGTGTCCAACAAGTGCTTGATTGACTAGAGTGGTTTTTACTTGAGCAATACAGAAAAACAGTGCTTTAGCAACGCACTTCAAAAATTAAGGATGGATGATCCAGAATTCCCATCTGAGAGCCTAGCTGCCCCCCACCCCCCCCCACCCTTTAAGAGATGTGGACATAGTCAACAACTGACCCTAATTTCTGCAGAACACAAAATAGAGTTTCTTCTTCTCTGTAATCCTGAAGGACTGGAACTTATCCCAGCCGAGATTTTGTAATCTTGCACCCCTGACCCATTAATGTTAGGATGTCCCACTCTAATAATAACTCACTATGGGGAAAAAATGGGGGAATTTTTCTTTCTTTTTTTTTTTTTTTTTTTTTTGCCTGGTCTGATGCTATGCAAACCTGGCTGAGGTTGAGTTTACATCCTTTTGGCGGAGGCCTTTACAACAAGATATCCTTACAGACCAGAGTCTGCACTTTTGCTGGCAGATCTGGCTAATGGCAGGAGCCTTGGGCTTGGTTTTGGATGAGGGCTGTCCCCTCTCGTTCTGCTTTTCATCCCAGACTGAAGTCAAGGGCTCACCTTTGACTTATGAATTGGTGGACCAGGCCAACAGTGCTCTGGCCAGGTCTGCAGCTGGGCTTACGCCTTAGAATTACTGATTTTTTTTCATGACACACTAACAACCAACAGTACAGACCTAAAAAAAAGTGAAAGAATCATCAATTCATTGATCTAGGGACATAACAATCTTGCATTGCAATCTTGCACGCTCACTGTGCAAATGATTGTTGTGTGTGTTGTACACCATTAATTATTCATGAATACCAGCTTCATATGGTGGTATGATGTATTGTGGGGATTTCTCTACATGCCTACAAGCTCTGATTAATGTACTGCAACCTGTGATTTCAGGACAGTGTCCTAAGTGAACTTCACTTTAACACAGTTTCAATGGGACCAAACGGCTATCTACACTATCATCTAAGTATGTGTTTAGATGCAGCTTTTTCAGGGGTGTCTGCAAAATTTACAGGAAATTTAAAGCTAAGAGCACTGTTTTGAATTTTCTGAACCATGTTTGAAGAAATGGTATGGGTGAGAGTCTTCCTAACCTGACCTGACATCTCTGTGACCCTGGCCCTTGGTACAGGATCTTAGTTGTACAATCATATTCCTTTGAGTAAGTTTTACAGGCATAGTTCATCACTTAACAAAGAATTATGTCCTTCTTCTCAAATGTCCAACTGACACACTTTTTCGTCAAGCTAGATCTTTGCTCTTTTTCTGACTTCTTCTTCTTCCTTTGTGTGTCCACAATCAACATACTGTTTATTTCAATTTTTTTTTTTTTTTTTTTCTTTCAAGTACATTTTTTCAGTGGGTGATGGTCACAAACTTATAGCAAAGAAAAAACCTCGGGGGAGGGGTTTACACATGCCTGTTTTGCAGACATAATTTGTATTTGTTGTAGTCAAACCTGGTTACTATCAAGTGAAAAGGTGAAACAGACATTACACTCTTGGTCTGTAACGCATACCGTCTCTAACTGTGTGTCGAGTGGTTCATCTTCGTAAGTTGAGCCAACTCAACACTTTTAGTTACACGACTAGTATCGATCAACGATTGAAAATAAAATCATAAGCGATCATTTATAAGAACATCAACTGCCCAAAGGTTTACCATAAGTGTTCTTTAACAAATGCATGAAGTTTTGAAACAAAATTGCACAATATCATACAAATCAGTGTACACAAAACGTTGAAGACGAAATCGTATTTTCGTTTCTTACCAAACGTGCTGCTACGGAAGCGAAAACCACGTTGCATTACGCATGCGAAGTGGGCCGCTGCACATAAAAAACTTTAGTCGGAAATTTAAGTGTTCAATTCCCATTAACAGGGGGGTAAACACCTCAGATCATTGGCATTGATGGTAATTTTAAAGTGAGGGAACTGCAGGCAGGCGGAAAGTGAAACAAAATTAAGAGAAAGATAACTGTACCGTTAAACGAATGACATTACAAGCTCTGCGGTTGAAAGTATCAGACTCCATGATAGTCGGAGTGGCGATTTAGGGCCTACGCTCTACCTTCGCCTGGGAAACGAAAGAATGACACAGTGAAACGCCTGGTTAAAACAAAAAAAAAAAAAAAAAAAAAAAAAAAAAAAACAATGCTGTAAAGCAAACAAAGTTATCGGTGGAAACTCAGGAAAATGGTGGGGAGGGGGGGGGGGGGGGGGGGGGGGGGGGGGGGGGGACCACCAACGACTGTGGCTGGACCACTCAAAGCGTCACTTGACAAAGGTTTTAAACATTGGTTAATAGTTAAAAGGCTTATGTTTCATTCAATTTTAAATGAATCAATGTCAGTGTTGTAAAGAATAATCAATGGCAACAGACTAAAGCTGATACAGCATCCCTCATCAAAACAACCGGTTTCGTCACCCCAGAATAGCTGCTTTGATGTTGGAAGTTAGGCTGTCAATTGTCGATCATCCCAGAGCGAAGGAGGCGGGGTTGTGATAATGAAGTACACTTTAAGACCAGAAACACCCCATGAAACATCAACACATTATACATCTCGATCGCTCAAGATTTTCTTTTATATCAACCACACTAAATCGTACCTATAGACTTTTTCAATTGTTGTTTTCATTACTTTCTACCTGACATTAGTGATATTATCTCACAGTATACATCGGCAAAACTGGATCTGGTAAACATCTTAACGAGCTGGTTGTTAACTTGAGAGATTAAATATTCTGAGTTTGTGAGAAGAAACCGATAGATAACGGTCACTCACCCCATGGATAAAAATTGATGTTATTGGTGACTTGTGAAGTTATCCTCATTCCCCTAGCCCCATCCACCGCCTTCACCACATACTCTCCCCTCCTCCCTCCTCCTCCTACATGTAACTTCTGCTCTCTCCACTAGCACAACCATTTCTCCCCTTGAAGGGTGTGTGTGTGTGTGTGTGTGTGTGTGTGTGTGTGTGTGTGTGTGTGTGTGTGTGACGTGTGTGTGTGTGTGTGTGTGTGTGTGTGTGTGTGTGTGTGTGTGTGTGTGTGTGTGTGTGTGTGTGTGTGCCTATGCAATATGTATAGTAGCAGTAGTAGTAGTAGTAGCAATCGTCGTCGTCGTCGTAGTTAGTAGTAGTAGTAGTAGTAGTAGTAGTAGAGAGACTTCTTTTCACAATATTGAGAGAGAGAGAGAGAGAGAGAGAGAGAGAGAGAGACAGACAGACAGACAGAGACAGACAGACAGAGAGAGACAGAGACAGAGAGAGATATGTAAAAGCTCGTGAGTGCCTGCGTGTGTGTATGTGTGTGTGCAGGTGTGTGATGTGTACGTATACTCACACAAAGACCGCCAACATCATTCTAAACTCCTAACTGGACTATGTAACAAACAAGAGGTGACTTTTAAAGCAAGATTAATCCAGGAAAAAAAATATCGATCACAAACAAGCCTGATAAACATGGTAAGTATGCCCTTGAGAGGCACACACTCAAATAAAACATGACCTCTTGATATGTTGGTTTCACCCCATACACATTTTGTTGAAGTTTATATTTAGGTTTGAGAACATCTAGTTTTAGTCGATAAAATGTTGAAACAACATTCTTTATTGATAGGCTACATATCACGAATCTGCAGGATTTTTTTTTTTTAAGCTTTTGACATTATCAATACTGAAAAGTTGACTATTTTGCATTTTAACGTAAGAACTAAGAAATTTTGTGCTAAATCTAAAACAGTCCCAAGACATTTGATGACTTCTTGTAAAGTGAAAGATAGATAGGTAAGTAATTCTGAACACATTCAGTTCTAGTTCCTTTTTTTTTTTTTCGCACGTCTGTCAGCGAGTTCATCACCTAAAATTCCACAGTGTGAAGAATCCAAACAGAGTTAAGTCAGTTGCTTTACATATCAAGATATGAAG
>JADBJO010000254.1:340000-347500 GCA_016801955.1 Conus betulinus | reverse complement strand
GCAGCCCCCAGCGTCAGTGTGCTTCATGAACTCCACCAAGACTCGACTGATGATCACACAGGCTGCTGATGAGCACAAAGTGTGCTTCATGAACTCCACCAAGTCTCGACTGATGATCACAAAGGTTCTGATGATCACAAAGGTTCTGATGATCACACAAACATTCTGATGATCACAAGGGTTCTGATGATCACAAAGATTCTGATGATCACAACAAGGGTTCTGATGATCACAAGGGTTCTGATAATCACAAAGATTCTGATGATCACAAAGGTTTTCTTCTAGCCTGTTAAATCTGTCGGTGCATAGTACCAGCAATATGAAAAAAATCGGGAACCAGCCGTTAAGCAGCCAGTACAATCAACTGAGAACCAACTCATAGTTAAATCCTAAATCCTGAGTGGTCTACTGCCCCAATGTGTCTGTAGCTTCAGCTTCACTATAGACTATTTTCTTCACTCTGATGCATTGTAACTCCCATCTTACGTCATTTGCATGGTGAAGCCTCTCGATTCACGATTGCTACATCGTCGACGTCACCATTGCTCATATTTGTCTTTGATATAGTGGAGTAGGTTGTCGTCCCTGTTGGTCGGCTGTCTGACCGGTGTCAACAACTTTTGGACCCCAATAATACACACCACCCTTTGTAACTGATGCATACCATTACAGGTGTGTGTGTGTGTGTGTGTGTGTGTGTGTGTGTGTGTGTGTGTGTGTGTGTGTGTGTGTTCATATCGCACGAGACTATAAGATTTATTGCCTTTTAGTACAAATGCATCGCCTGCAATGAATATGTTCTGTTTGAGTTATCGCCTTTCAGAACAAATGCATTGTCTGCAATGGATATATTCTCTTTGAGTTTTCGCCTTTCAGAACAAATGCATTGCCTGCAATGGATATATTCTCTTTGACTCATCGCCTTTCATGACAAATGCATCGCCTACAATGGATACATTCTGTTTGGGGTCCAAAATTTGGAAGCAACGTTGGAAATTGCGGCTTCATTTAGGTCTAGCGGTTACAGCAATCTTTATTTGAAAAAAAAAAATGTTGCTGCATGCATGCGACTTCACATGTGAAATGTTTTAATTAAGCAAAAAATGTTGAAACCCGAATGCTACAAGCTTACAAAGTCCCCCTGCATCCCTCTGCCTCACTTGGCACCCCTCTTTCTCCCCTCAAACAGTTGAAACATTGACAGCACAGCAAGAAATCACGACACAGGCACACACACACGCACACACACACACACACACACACACACACACGCACACACACACACACACACACACACACACACACGCACGCACGCACGCACGCACGCACGCACGCACGCACGCACGCACACACACACACACACACACACACACACACACACACACACACACACACACACGCACGCACACACACGCACACACACACACACACACACACACACACACACACACACACACACACACACACAGCAGTGAGGTGGGAAGGGTAACCAAGCACTGCCTGACTTTTCGGTTCTCTGCCCAGTCCCATCGCCGCTGTCATCCATAGAAGCACAGTGGTTCATCTCGATGTAATTATGGCTTGCAGAGTGTTCACGCTCGGAAGGTTTCGAGTCTGACCTAATCTAAGGACGCAAAGATCATGTGTACTTAATGGCAAGTCGATGTGTGTAGCGGTTTTGACGAGACGTTGACATCAGCATTACCCCATATAAACACAAATGAGAAAAAATGATGGCATTTGGGCGTGTGCAGTTCATCCCACACAGTTCCCCCCCCCCCCCCCCCACCCCTCCCCCCCCCCCCCCCCCCCCCCCTGTGTCTTATGCTGCGTGTATCACTCCGCCAGCTCAGTGTTCCCCCTACTTTACCTGTGTTGTTCGGTCAGCAAACCTCTTTCCCTATTTAAAAAAAAAAAAAAAAGAAGTGTCGTGCAGCCAGAACAACTCTTCCTCCGTTTTATACTTCATGTATTTTTCATTCAGCACAACCGTTACTCACCCCACCCCCTCCCTTACTCTTCCCTCCCTCTGTTTTTTTTTTTTTTTTTTTTTCTTACTGCACGAGTTGTTAGTCACAGCAGAGCAAAGGCCAAAATCCGACGAAAAATACCGCATTGCAAATGACGACGTGAGAGAGAGAGAGAGAGAGAGAGAGAGAGAGAGAGAGAGAGAGAGAGAGAGAGAGAGAGAGAGAGACAGAGAGAGACAGACAGACAGAGACAGAAACAGACAGACAGAGACAGACAGAGAGACAGAAACAGACAGACAGAGACAGATAAACAGAGACAGAAACAGAGACAGAAACAGAGACAGAGACGTCTAATATCACTCAAACAGAACAGACGTTAAACAGAAGTACGAACGAACGGACAGAGACAGAGACATATAGACAGACAGACAGACAAACATGACTCAAGGGCAACTCATTATTTTACATCGATCAGACCTGAGAACTCGATAAACAGATGTTTAGATCACTGGAGCGTCTCCTTGTTTCAACAACATGTCCAACGTAGTAGTGATCGATGTATGTCTCATTCAGTCAATTTCGTTCATGTTGCTTGCAGCCGAGCCGGCCGCAAAGGGCCATAATATATATCAGGGTGTCATTTGTTCAAAGTGAACTTATAACAATGTCTCGTTAAAACTAGTTTAAAAAAAAAAAAGTTTTTTAATAAAAAACGTTGCACACACACACACACACAACACACACACACACACACACACACACACACACACACACACACACACACACACACACACACGCACGCACGCACGCACGCACGCACGCACATCGCACACTGCTCGACCTGCCTTTTAGGGGTTTGCTCCGTTCCCGTTGTTTCTGGATCATAATTGAATGATCCTACACAAAAGCAAATTACAAGTTCAATGATCAATGAAGTCATAATGCGTCTCTTTAGCACTGGACGTGAGACGAAAAGAAAGTGCAAATTACACTGAAATCAAGTGCCCATTAAAGTCAGGCACACATTTCTTCACGATCAGGTATTGGAATAAGTCAAATTCAAGTTAAGCTACCAGTGTCATTAAAGCAGCAAAATGGCACAAATACATCTCTTTACAGGCAACGCTTCCGGTCGATGCTAACTCGCAAAATGAATGACCATTAACTCACACACTCAGCTCCTTAGAATAAGACCTGGGAATAATCACACCCCATTACCAGTTGCAAGTTGTCCGAGCAATGAGTGATAAAGGCGTCTCTTTAGGATCATCCAGGTCTCGGAGATAAGAAACTCATCACAAATCACAAACAGAATGATTCTTAAAGTCATAACAGCATCTGATTAGGAACCAACTTTGGAGAATTTGTGGAATCCATATTTTGGTAAAAGAAAAAAAAATGGGATGAAAAAACAAACTTACAAAATTGTCCACATTATTTCCTTCTGATCAGCTGCATAACGTTGTCTCGTCTCCACCCTTCCCCCCTCTTCCATCTACCCACACATTCTCTCTCTCTCTCTCTCTCTCTCTCTCTCTCTCTCTCTCTCTCTCTCTCTCTCTCTGATTGCCCCGGCCTCCCCTCCTTCCTCTTCCTTTTTTCTCTGTCCGACCACTGCACATGATTTTCATGTATATGTGTTAGTACATGAGTGTATGACTGTAGTTTGTTCGTTTTCAGTAGCAGAACACACACACACACACACACACACACACACACACACACACACACACACACACACACACATGCCCACACATGCACACGCACACACATGCACACGCATGCACACACACACACACACACACACACACACACACACACACACACACACACACATGGCGGAGAACCAGTCCAATCGTTCATTGTTGTGTGCCACAGCCTTGTGACACTGCGGTGACTCAGAAAACAGTGATGGTCAGTGACTCACGGCGTGTCGGACAGTTGTCATGGGACAGCCTTCGGTCAATAGGCCAGCATCAGACTTCGGCCCCTTGTCATACCAAAACTAACACCCATTGTTGATCGTGGCGACCTATTTTAGCGTCTTGTGTGTGTGTGTGTGTGTGTGTGTGTGTGTGTGTGTGTGACGCAGACTCAGACTCAAACTCAGACTGATTGTGGCAAGAACGCTAAAGGTCCGCAGACTCAACATTGAAGTAATATCAAGACAGATCATCAGGCTGAACACTTTCGATTTTCTCATTTAATGTTGGTGAATCTGCCCGTTTCTGTTTTAACGACTGAGCATTGGTGCGAAGTCTACCGAGTTTACGTCTGTCTTAAAAGTGTTGTGCTTTTTTAAGTATGGTTCTATTCCACACTTTCTGGTAATTTCGTTTTAAAATCGTAGACTTTACATTTTTTAAAATTCAGAAATTTTTATGCATTTAGATTGAAATTCTCTTCCGATCGCACAGATCGTTTTTCTCACACTAAGAGTTCACTGGGATAGATAGGTAGATAGTTAGATAGACAGACAGATAGATAGATGGATGGATAGATAGATAGTTTGATAGACAGACAGATGGATAGATGGAGATAGATAGATAGATAGACAGACAGACAGATGGATAGACAGAGGGATAAATAGAAAGATAGACAGACAGATAGATAGATGATTCATTCCCAATTTATGTAAAACATTGTGTATATATTATGACAGATATTGCTAAAGTTTGAGAAATGTCCTGTTACATGTCTATGTGAGACAAGACGCATTGTCTAATCATATGGTACGACCGGAAAACCAGTGTATATGGCATATTGTTTGCGGGTTACCGGGAAATGATCAAGCTCCGCTAATGCAGGGAGAATTCATAGCCTTTTGATGAAGACCTAGATGAAGACCATATCCATGTTACACCCAAACTGGGGAGATAAGTGACTGTTCGTCCTTCGTTTGCAGTGTCTTAAATGTTATATTGCCTTGCCTGAACAGGACTGAAGAAGCCATCTTAAAGAAATGTAAGCGAACCGCCAAGAGAAACGTGGACAAACGAGTCACAAGACAAAACGTGTTACGTGGACAAACGAGTCACAAGACAAAACATGTGTTACGTGGACAAACGAGTCACAAGACAAAACATTGTTACGTGGACAAACGAGTCACATGTTTTGTCTTGAGACTCGTTTGTCCACGTTTCTCTTGGCAGTTCGCTAACACCCTGTACCCATCGTCAACACAGCGCGGGCCTCCAAGGGTGGTACAGGACTGCTCAAAAGGCAGGTGAAGACAGTGCTTCTCTGGGTCCTCTCAAGCACTTTCGGGTGTTTCTTTTTCTTTTTCTTTTCTATTTAAGATTTGTTTAGATTTCCGCCTGCAGTCGTCTCACCTTGCAACTAAAGAAGCCATGTTTTGTCTTGTCATTTCTTTGCCTCTTTCGTTTGGCATAACAGTCATTTTTTTTTTCCTTTTAAGTTTGAAGATCTGGAAAGTTCTAGCAGCATGTTCTATGTCTTTCTCTTCATGAGGGAATGTTGTGATAGGGTTTGTTGGAAAAGGTGGAAACGTGGGAGCTGGTCGTATCGTGACCTGTTACAGGGAACCATACTTCAGCACCATGAGTAAATGGTGATACGACCAGAGAACAGCAGATCCCACAGTCATTGGCCTTTGGATGGGGGTCGAAAGGATTCCCAGATCATCTGCATGTTCAAGAAAAGGGAGTGCTGGTGTGTTTGAAATAGGCGAATCATCGTCCTTCATATCTGTTGGAAGTTCATTGATGAATACATTGAATAGTATAGCGTGGTTTTGTTGTTTTGGTTGTTGTTGTTGTTGTTGTTGGTTGGTGTTGGTTGTGGTGGTGGTGGTGGTGGTGGTGGTGGTGGTGGTGGTGTGTGTGTGTGTGTGTGTGTGTGTGTGTGTGTGTGTGTGTGTGTGTTGTCAGTAAAACTTTGAGTTAATCTGACAATAAATTGGTTTCAGTCAGTCAGTGTGTGTGTGTGCGGTGTATGTGTGTGTGCGTGTGTGCGTGTGTGTGTGTGTGTGTGTGTGTGTGTGTGTGTGTGTGTGTGTGTGTGTGTGGGTGTGTGTGTGCGTGTGTGTGTGTGTGTGTGTGTGTGTGTGTGTGTGTGTGTGTGTGTGTGTGTGTGTGTGTTTAACACCCTTTGATGTTATCTCAGGGGCAGCCCATGTGTTGTCTTTACGCATCTTCTAGTATCATTATACAGTGGTCTTGTTAATTTAAAACAGTTCTCTCTGATTCATATTCTGTATAGTTACTAATGTGCCCAAACACATTATCAAGGCTCTCTGAAAGTGACAACGCAGCTTCATGATCTACCCTTTCTGTTATTAAGAACACTGTCAATAATGCATTTTTCAAAGAATGAAAATGCTCGACCATCTGTCTGTCTGTCTGTCTGTCTGTCTGTCTGTCTCTCTGTCTGTCTGTCTCTCTCTCTCTCTCTCTCTCTCTCTCTCTCTCTCTCTCTCTCTGATTCCCCCGGCTTCCCCCCTTCCTCTTCCTTTTTTCTCTGTCTGTCTGTCTGTCTGTCTGTCTGTCTGTCTGTCTGTCTGTCTGTCTGTCTGTCTCTCTCTCTCTCTCTCTCTCTCTCTCTCTCTCTCTCTCTCTCTCTGTTGGTGTTAGTATTAGTGTTAATGTGTGTCTGTGTGTGCATGTGTGTGTGTGTCAGTTTTGTGTGTAATGTGTGTGTGTGTGTGTGTGTGTGTGTGTGTGTGTGTGTGTGTGTGTGTGTGTGTGTGTGTGTGTGTGTGTGTAAGTGCACTGAAACATGCCTTCACCTGTTCTAGCTTGTGTTTTTTGCCTGCATTGAAGGAAGGTTAAACAGGTATCGCATAATTTCAACTGGTGTATCCTTTGTGGTTCCCGGATCAATCTCATCGTTTCACTTTGAATTCTTTCTAATTTAAAAAGATTGCTGTTGGACAGTGTTGTATGCACTAATCCAATGTCAGTACTCTGAGTACAAGTGCGTGATACAGTCGTTAGAGATGGCTCTGTTCAATACCTTTAGCTGCCATTGCTTTCATGGCAGATAGACCTTTATTGCATTTGAGAACAATATTCTCAAATGCTTTCTCAAGGTTAGCATTCTGTGAAAGCCTGCACCCAAATAGCGTAGGTTGTTAGTTGATTCAACTGGTATTCCATTGAAGAAAAGTGATGAGGGTACTTGTCCTGATGTCGAGAGTGCAGACTTATGTCTGGGCTTTTGTAGGGTTGATGGACGATGCAGGTTCTTTACACCACTGAGCAATGTTGTTCAACTGTCGCTGAACTGCTTTCGTTCTTCTTGAGCATTATTTGATGTTTTGAAGATCAGCCCGTCATCTGCTAGTGTCAACACTCGAACAATTCTTTTTCTGTTAAGGTCTGCAAGGCCTTTAGTTTAAACATTGTATAGAGCAGGGCAGAGAGGAGAACCTTGCGGTAATCCCATAGAAAGTTTATGAGGCTCAGACGTCCAATCTCCAGATCGTAAGATGACGGTTCGCTCCTGAAGTACTGCTGCTATCCATAGGGTAAGTGTCTTGCTGACTCCATATTCAAGGAGTAGTTCCATG
>JADBJO010000254.1:332500-335000 GCA_016801955.1 Conus betulinus | reverse complement strand
AAAATATATCAGTTATCTTTGCCAACTGGTGATACGGTAATATGTATTTGGAAGTTTACACTAAAAGCTTACAAATAATTTTCACAGAAAATGTATTTAACATGGACAGAAGAATTTTCAATAAAAAAAAAAAAGTGAGTACTTTGAAGTCCTTAAAAAAATAATAATGATAAACACTCAAGCTTCGTTAGGAAACACTAAACAGTAAATTCAAGGGGAAAAAACGTCAAAGTGACGAAAAAGAGCATTAAAGTACAAATGACATCAAAACAAGTTGATGTCACAACAGTATTGTGTAACACTTTTCCCCTGGTAGCGCCGCATAATGCAAACGTTTACTACACGTGTTAGGTCTGTTAGGTTTCTGCTAACAGCCTCCTATGAATGAATTCCTTCTCCACCAGCCACCCCCCCCCCCCCCCCCCCCCCTCCGCCTCCCTCCACACACACCACCCCCATATACTTCCCCCATTCCTCCTTCAATCACCACCACCCTCACCCCACACACACATACCCCACACACTTCGCCCCCTTTCCCCGCCCCGCCCCCGTCCCCCACCCCACCACACACACATACCCCCCACCCCCCCCCATCCCACCACACCCCCCATCCCCACACACAAACACCCCCCACAAGCCCCCCCCCCCCCCCCCCCCCCCATACACGCACACACACACACACACACACTTCCCCATCCCCCCATACAACTAAACATATCCCCCTCCCCCCCCCGCCCCCCCCCCCCCCCCCTCCCATCCCGTTCCCCCCCAATACATTCCCAGTTCTCTTCTTCGTACTATCGTAATATAAACAGTAATGTGAGGTTCACAGTAAATCACAAGAAGTAGAAACAGCGTTGAACCCTCCATGATGTTCAAGTAGAATACCCTTTCGTAATGACAAACACTGAACTAACCCGTGTGAGCCGTACACTGGGTTGACAGAGAAGGGTGTCGTCGTTTGTATCATGGACAAATTATCATATCAATACAGATTTTCTAGCATTCCTTGCACGTAGCCTTTGTTAGCATAAAAAGAAAAAAAAAAAAAGTGGAGGGGGGGAGAGGGGGGGGGGGGGGGGGGATTCCTTAGATCCACTAAGGTCTGAAACAACAATCGATTGGGTCTAATTTTTTGTTTTGGTTCAAAAATGAACGAGAATATTTTATGATATTTTGCCACCAGTGGAACGATAAACTGTCAAATACTGTAAAGTGGCAGTTGATCTAAAGTACATTAATGGATCTGGATCCAAAATGGTTCCAGATTGGAGTAGTTCATCATACAATGGCGACGGATACAATACTCATGGCTAAAAGTACTTGTGATGAGGAAAAACGTGTGTGTGTGTGTGTGTGTGTGTGTGTGTGTGTGTGTGTGTGTGTGTGTGTGTGTGTGTGAGTGAGAGAGA
Source organism: Conus betulinus (assembly GCA_016801955.1). NCBI lineage: Eukaryota > Metazoa > Mollusca > Gastropoda > Neogastropoda > Conidae > Conus > Conus betulinus. Next base: position 333,588 of record JADBJO010000254.1, on the reverse strand, counting down.
GAGAGAGAGAGAGAGAGAGAGAGAGAGAGAGAGAGAGAGAGAGAGAGAGAGAGACGTAAACAGTGTCGTACTTTATTTTTCTGGGTAAAGAATGCATTACCGTTCAACAGTTCTAAATGGGTTAATACTGTCAGAAAATGTCACCATATACACAACTTCAGAGAGGAAAAAGACGACTCGCATAACGATGGAATGCACATAATCTTTAAGAAATCACTTTCATTTCCTCCATAGTGTATTCCTTCGTGTTTTTTTGCATCTATGTATGCATAATCATTTGGCATCGTAAACTCTATTGATTTTATTTTTTTTTTTTTTTTTTGTGTGTGTCCGAACCTCTACATAGTGTACCACCTCAGAGGCAGTGCACCCACGCCGCTCATTCCGACACCCCGTCCACAGCCACAGCCCCGGTCGGCCCCGCCGCAGCCACGGCTCCGGCAAATCTACAGGGAGCAGTCAATGTCAATGTCAAGTCGTCAAGAGGCAACCCACCGGAGGAGACACTGCACTGCTGCCGAGTCACTTCGGTGGTGTTCAGTGATCTAACATCTAACATACGCAGGACACCACCTACTAAACCCCCTACTGACGACAATAATTGCTTAGTCGCGGAGCCGGTGTGAGTGAGCTCTCCCTCCGGAGAGGGCGCCACCACGTCCGTCCAACGACAGCCCCCATGGACTCATCGATACCGGTGACTCCGACGGAACCAAACCAAGGCCACAGACGTAGAGAGGACATCGAAATGAGGTCACCATGAGAGCAGGGCATGAAGGGCCACAGAATTTGAGACATTTTTTTTTAATGCTGATCGATGAGAATGAGGATGATTAAAATGATGCTACGGATTTCCATTTCGGTCTGGGACTACATGACAGGCCTGTACTCTACGCTTCCTTTCATAATATATCCCGACGTCAACCAGGCCCGAGAGATACAGGCACCTGCAGTGTTGGTCAGGAAATTTGAGCAACACTGTCAAAAACACATCCATTAAGTGAATAAAACTCGACTGTGTGGTCCCAGTCTTCCCAACTGAGTCCGCAGCAAACTCAACTCTGGGTAGGAACCGGTCGGGGCAGAAA
>JADBJO010000254.1:322500-327500 GCA_016801955.1 Conus betulinus | reverse complement strand
TTAAAAATCAACAGATCTGTTCGAGCCAGCGCTCTCGTCAGGATGGTTTTGGGGCGCCTACTGCCGGTGTTATATGGCCTGATGTCAATGTTTGCACGTGCGGATTGGCTGCACGTATTGTTCGGTTTTTGGGGGTTGTTTACAGTTCAGGGTGCGTTTGCTGACAACGATTTCCGTTTGTGCCTGCAGTTGTTTACTATTTCTACTTTAGTATTTAGGGTTGCTAAGTATGGTTTGCATAGTATTAACCATTTTTCTGTGAACATAGGATGCATCTTTTTGAAATGTTGTATGGTGATGCCCTTTTTATGATTTTCCAGGGATATGTTATAGTTTATTTTTTTGTCTTTAAGTCTCCAAATATATTTGCTCAGTTCTGTTTGGTTTTTGTATTTTTCTTTGTTGAATGACTGTTTATGGTTTGCGTATCTGGTTTTGAAGTGATTTTCAGTGATCCCTATATGTATGTTTCTTTTTCATTTTCTGATGTCACAGTGGCTTGGTATACAATGTTGTTATAGAGGCATTTATTGCTTAAGGGACACTGTTCTTTTTTAGCACAATTGCAGGATTTCCTTTCTTCACCCTTCTTTGCTGTGTTGCTTTTCATTTTGTTGGATGAATCAATTATATTTTTAAGGTTAGGCATGCATGAATATGATAGTTTGATGGTGTTCTTGTTGAATATTTTGGACAATTTGTGTTCTTTTGGGAAGGATGCTGTCAAAATTTTGAAAATTCTTTTTCCTACGTTTGTTTTTACTCGTCCATCATATGGAGGGTTGTACCATGTGATTTTTCCTTTTCCCTGCTTTTTTTGTTTTTGTTCATGTTGTTATCTGGGTTGTATTGTAGTTTGTAGCTGTAACCACTTTTTTGCAATGCCTCTTGGTATTCTGCTGCTGCATGTGAATACTCTTTTCATTATGTGACAGATTAGATAATCTCTTGTTTATGCCATTGGGTATGGTTTTTATAGATGGTGGGGGTGCTATTGATGTTTACATAAATGGGTGTGTCATTAGGTTTCTTGTATGGTTATATATGTGGTTGTTGAGGTCAAGTGTTATGTCTAAGTAGTTCACTACCTTTTTGTTTGCTTCGATGGTGATTTTTAAGTTATGGTTTGGAAAATTTTGCATAGTTCTTTTTTTCTTGTTTTCAATGGTTCTTGGATTGTTGTTTAGCGCGCGGCGAGGCCGTCGTCTCTGTACAGTCCGACTTGTTTTCCGAGTTGCTTTTGGATGTTGGATAGTATAAACAGTCCGACTAGTTCGCATGTTTCGGCACCGTCATACGATCCCATGGTCACATCAAATGTTGAGTTTTTATTCGTTTTCTTGATCCATGTATCATTTCTGCTGTAGAGTAAAGTTTTCTTGGTGTGGAAAATGATTTCCATTTCTGACCCTGTTATGTCTGTGTGTTTTATTAGCAAATTTCAGAGCTTTAGTGAGTAGCTCTTCGTCTATGGATGGGTAGAAGTCTACTATGTCGAATGTGATGAATACTGTGTTCTCTGTTTTGTTAAGGTTTTTGAACCATTGGATAACTTCATATGTGTTCTTCCAGAGGTTGTATTCAGTGTTTGATTTTATGTGTTTTTTATGGCTTTTTCTAAGATTTTCTTACTTATTTTGCCCAGTTCAGATTTAGATGGGTTTATTAGTCTACATGTTGGGTTGTTGTGGAAATTGGGTTTATGGTCTTTAAGGGTTATGAAGGCTTCTTTTATTGCAGTTGTTTCCACCCTGTCACCTAGATCCATGTGGTGTACGAGTTCTTTTTCTTTTTTTCGGATGTTGTGTGTATGGTTTTATCAGCTTTTTTGTAGTTTTTCTGAATGTTTTTATCAAGAAGTTGTGAGTACTCGTTTGGTTCCATTTTGTAGTAATTACTGGTTTTGTCAGCCTTCACGAATATTTTTTTATCATTTTGTATTTGTTTTATTTCATTTTTAATGATGTTTGGAAATCGTTGTTTGATTTTTTGAATTCTATGTTGGCTATCATTCTTTTCATTTTATCTTCAAAAGATTTCATTTCATCTATGGCTGGTGGAGATCGCCATGATTTGAAGTCATATGTGTTTTGTCCTCTTTTTTTTGCATTCGGATTCAGGAAGAAAAAATGCTTTCCATCTCATGTTTCGTACGAATTTTTCAGTTTGTTCTATTAATCTTTTTAAGTAGAACTGCGGGTTGGAAAAATGGTATATTTTTTGTCGATTGTCTAAAATTAATTTCCTCCATTTTGAAATTCACCAGGCCACAGTGCTCAACTTGAGGAGCAACACAGCAAAGAAGGGTGAAGAAAGGAAATCCTGCAATTGTGCTATTAATACTATGCAAAACATACTTAGCAACCCTAAATACTAAAGTAGAAATAGTAAACAACTGCAGGCACAAATGGAAATCGTTGTCAGCAAACGCACCCTGAACTGTAAACAACCCCAAAAAAAACGAACAATACGTGCAGCCAATCCGCACGTGCAAACAGTGACATCAGGCCATATAACACCGGCAGTAGGCGCCCCCCAAACCATCCTGACGAGAGCGCTGGCTCGAAAACAGATCTGTTGATTTTTAAAAACTTCCTTTTATCATACTATTTTTAAACAGATGTTGCTCCCCAAGGGGTGAGCACCTTAAGATTTTTATTAGGCGTTTTAGCAGTATTTCCAGGTCACAGGTCACATATGATGCAATCTGAAAACAGGAGTGGAACCATGAGTGTGCATGTGACTGTTCGCAAAGTAGTTCAGCGAAAAGACTAAGACTATGTGCACCAGGACGCCGACATAGCCAAAGTCTCCATCGGTTGCATGAGAGAAATTCTACAGGGGCACTTTCCGCTCTTCTTCCGACCAGCCGAGCTAGGAAAGAAAAGACACCGGCAAGGACCTACGGCCGGTCAGTAACGATCAGCTTATAAAGCAGTTAGATGTAAATGCAGGGATAATGTTGTTGACTAGACACAGGCTTGAACAACAAAGAAGTAAGCCTTAAAATCATTGAATACATACGTATTAACCACAAAAATAGATCCACACAAGCATGCATACAAGCACACACACACACACACACACACACACACACACACACACACACACACACACACACACACATTCATGATTTGCATATAAAATGACGTGCATGTAAAGATGCATATTACACACACACACACACACACACACACACACACACACACACACACACACACAGAGAAGGAAAGGCGGGGAGAGGTGGCAGGAAAAGAGAAAGCAACGACTGGAAATCCACCAATATTCCCTGAAGTGCAATACTTCTACTACTGTACGAAGAGGAAAGGGGGGTGAGGGAGAGGGATGAGGCTAAGCTTACAGCACTGTAGAAATAGACAGGCTTTGTGGATGTCGCGTAAACAGAGTGCGCAACATGGAGAGCTGGAGTATTCCAAAGCCGTGGGCCTTAAATTGAAATCAAGAGAAAACAATGAGACGTGCGTTTGAAACGACACTGAACAGTCGTGTGATGGTGGCAGAGCTGCCTTGAAAGAAAGGGAAGGAGAGATAACAATAACACAAACAACACGCCGGCGCGTAGCTGTCGTCAGCTTTTCAATGTACAAAATAAACCTTCTTCAAATCCCGACGGACTAGGACTATTTTAAGGATGATATCACTAAACTTTGCAAGGCTCATTACGTATGTCATATTGAGAAAAAAAAAGTAGATCTGATATTTTGTATTCGTGATTTTTTCAAACAGTTTGGGGAAAAGTTAAGAAACAAAGGGAATAGATGTATAATCAATCATTCAAGGAAACGAATATAGCAAAGATAATAGCAAAAAATAATAGTCCATTACATACACCACATCCGCTAAACCAACGATGCCACACTGCGCAGGGGTCACAAAGATGGAGGTCTCATCGACGAGACATAACACAGTAAATAATTATGAAATAACGGGAAAATCATAAAGACAGAAGCAAAACTAGGAGGAAATCAAAAGCACTCAAACTAAGTTCTGTTTGGACATCACAGCAAACTATGTGTGTGTGTGTGTGTGTGTGTGTGGTGGATGGATGATGGATGGGTGGGATCTTTGACGTCACCCTTAACATTTCCGTAGCTCCATCTTCCTCGACACGCGACAGGCTGCCAAACTCTTTTCTTTTAATGTTAGTTCCACTGGATTCCTAGCGTTACTAGAATCACTTGCAAACACGCACGGTTGTGCTTTTAAATGCCATCGCCCTCTAGATCGTCTCCAGTTCAACCCTCTGACTTCGCTTTATAACTTGGTCCTGTTCGTTTTCTCCCTTCTCTTTTTGACTGCCTGTTGCTCTCTTCTGGGAAGGTTATGTTTGGACCGAAGATCGTAAAACTTCCACACAACATGTACACAGGTTTGTCACGAGAGTAAAAAGTCATGCGTGCTTGATTTTTCTTGGCCGTGTCTGTTTTCTTTCTTCCTTCCTTCCCCCCCCCCCCCCCCCCCCTCCCTTCTCTCTCTCTCTCTCTCTCTCTCTCTCTCTCTCTCTCTCTCTCTCTCTCTCTCTCTCGTTTAGTGCGCGTGTATAATACATACATGTGTGTCTCAGCTTGCACGCGCGCGCGCGTGTTTTTGACGCTCTGTCTGTCTGTCTGTCTATCTGTCTGTCTGTCTGTTTGTCTCTCTTTCTCTCTCTCTGTCCCCCCCTCTCTCTTTTCTCTCTATCTCCCTCCCTCCCTCTCTCTCTCTCTCTCTCTCTCTCTCTCTCTCTCTCTCTCTCTCTCGAGAGAGAGAGAGAGAGAGAGAGAGAGATTATGTGTGGGAAACGTCTTCCTCACTTACTTTCACATCTTCTCCGACCTCCCTGTGCCCATATGACACATAAAAATGTGAACAGCAGAATTTATACGGAGCTAGGGCCAGTGCCTTGCCATTCTTCAGACTGTGTGGGTAACGATAATGTGACGAATAACGCGACTGTTATTTTGTGTTTGGGAATGCTTATGACGATTCGTACATATGTA
>JADBJO010000254.1:312500-320000 GCA_016801955.1 Conus betulinus | reverse complement strand
CAGAGGATGTCGCTGGGGCGCAGCGTGAACTGTCCACCACACTGTTCTTTTCTTCTTGCGCCTCGTCTTCTCCCTGTCCTCCCAGAGGATGTGGCTGGGGCGCAGCGTGAACTGTCCACCACACTGTTCTTCTTGCGCCTCGTCTTCTCCCTGTCCTCCCAGAGGATGTCGCTGGGGCGCAGCGTGAACTGTCCACCACACTGTTCTTTTCTTCTTGCGCCTCGTCTTCTCCCTGACCTCCCAGAGGATGTGGCTGGGACGCAGCGTGAACTGTCCACCAGGTAAGATCTTGCAGCTGTGTCGGGTGTGTGCTGCACAGAATTTCCCCGTCCATTCTTCAGTAGCGTTAGTCCATCGTTTTTGTTTTTCTGTTCTCCTCTCCGTTGCCCTGCCTCAACAGTTCTCCAGACGATTGTTTCAGCAACTATTGTACGTGGCCATAATAAAAAAAAAAGTTTTCTTTTCCTAACACACACACACACACACACACACACACACACACCAGACACTCCTAACCCAGCCATTCCTTTCAAACCACACTCCTGTCTTAGAATTTAGCGATGAAGTAAAAAAAAAAAAAAAAAAAAAAAAAAGTAGGAGAGATGGGGTGGGATGGGGTAGAGAACAGGTCCGGAGGTGAGGTGGGGGGGGGGGGGGGGGGGGGGGTTAGAAATCTGCAGATGTTGAGGACTGATGAGCGTATAGTGAGGGTGTATCCAGACCCTACATTTCGTGACAAACAGAACGGACAAGGGGAAAAGAACGGCCAGAGTTTATGGGAACTGACAATTTAACACGTATTATTGATCCATACAACATATATTTCAGACAGTTTGACTACACACAGCAGGGATTAAAAAACAAACAAACAAACGGAGAGAGCGAGGGGGAGGCAGGGGATGGAGTATGAGGGAGGGGGAAGCGGGGATCGGCGAGAGGTCCAAGGAAATCTCCGCCGACAAGTTTAATACCATTCAAAGAGGGTGTGTTCAAATGTAACGTTCGACAATCCTGGGCAAAGCCGAAGTATGATGAGATCATCTGACCGTGAACATGAGGAAACAATACTTTCCTACAGTGACACCTTCAGCAGTTTGTTCTGGTCCTGTCCGCGTGGACTCCAATGGACACCCTGATAGAGAGCACACACAGTCATCCACGCATGAATCCCTCTTTGATCGTGTGTGCTGCTCACATTTCTACGCTGCAGGTGTCTGTGCCTCTTAGGCCTGGCTGACACCAGGATATATGACATGGAAAAAGAAGTTTAATGTCCAGCCGTGCTATATAGGGTCTCCAGCGGTAGGCTATGAACATAAAAAGAGTTATTGCCTTCGATTTCATCGTGGAGCGTCAGACCTACATAGGAGGAGGGAGGGGCGCGGGAGTACTTCGCATGCATTACATGATTTGCGATTGCATTCGTTAGCGAAAGCTGTGTACAGAATGCATGCATGAAAGGTTTCTCTTTCTGTCTCTCTGTCTCTTTGTTTCCCTGTCTGTCTGTCTGTCTCTCCGTCTCTTTGTTTCTCTCTGTCTGTCTTTCTGTCTGTCTGTCTGTCTGTCTCTCTCTCTCTCTCTCTCTCTCTCTCTCTCTCTCTCTCTCGTTGCCTGCATGTTTTGTCAACCTTTTCGTGTGTCCAGCTTAAACTGTGCCATAGGACTACGCTACTCACACTATACAAAAGTGACACGTAAGGCAAACATACAATACCCCCACCCTCATCCTCACCGCCCCCGCTCCTTCCCACATCTAGAGATAAGTGTATGGCCAGCTGCCTGCATCAGCCATCCAGTGTACGCCGGGCTTACTCTGTGCATCCTCTATTGCATCAGCGATAACTAGACCACGCAGATGGGAAGTTTCATGCCCCGTCCTGTTGGCAACGTGCCATAATACTTTGTACGGATCGCCAGTGACACTCCCAGAGCATCAACAGCGACTGCAATGCTCTGGTGACATCAGCTATGTAGCTATAAAACACCGTTATTAACGTGCTTTTGGGGGGGTGGGGTGGGGAGGGGGGTTACAATATTTAGGATAACTGTTTTCTTGCTTGCCAGCTTGATTTCTCCAACGTTTGAATAGCGTGAAAACAAAGCCCATGAGTGCTGAAAACAGCAGACTGCAGTGATGCATACGCAAGCACTAAAGCAGACTAGGTCCTGTGTGAAATCATCTTATCTGGAGGAACAGCACTCACGGAGGAACGACACATGAACTCTGTCGGACTGAAAGTACACACAGGCTGCCTCTCTACCGATCTCTCTCTCTATCCATCATTCTATCGTTATCTGTCTGTCTCATGTATTTCAAGAATATAGTGAATGTCTTTAACCGCTTATGTGCAGATACAAGGAACGCATGCTCAACAGAAACTTTCTTTTGACATGCTTGACTAAAGTGTCAAAATGAACTTATTACAAACATTCTATTTTGACATAAAAACTACAGTTTCCTCACCCATACAGTTAAGTCAAATAACTTCACACGTAAACAGAAATAACATTTTGTGATCTGCCGAGGTGACCACGACTGAAGCTAACAGTTTTCTCCTATAATCGGCCTTTTCGATGATTAATAACAACTTGAATTGCATTTACGTTGATTTTCTTTTATGTATGTATTTATTTTTTTCCCATTTTGTTTTATATTTTTGGCATGGACGCGCTTTCCCGTTGAACTTTTTGGCTGTTGCTTTATCATAAATGGTGAACAGTGGACAACCGTGTGTTTTGTTTGCTGAAATTCTGTCTTTTTCTTTTCATGTTTTAATTTTGACCTTGATCCATGCACTTTCTCTTCTGATTTTTTTTTTTCAGAATTCCCCCCCCCCCCCCCCCCCCCCCCCCCCCCCCACTTAGCTCTTTGTGATTCTCTCGATTTTGTACATATATGCCACATGCAATCAAACTAATAGTGTGTATCACCATTCAATAGAATACTGTTTGTTCCTTTTGTTTGGTGTCCCGGCAACATTGCTTGTATCCTTCATGGGCGTGGATCTCCACGTTCCTGTATCCTTCTGCTTTAGTTCCCACTGCAGCCTTTGTTCTTGCAACTCAAAGACACGAGAAAGCCTCTCTCGTCCAAGAAAGGGTCGCAACTATGCGTGTTGTTCAACCACGCAACCTGCATCCCCTCACTGAGACACGGTCAAAACCTCTTCTCTCTCTCTCTCTCTCTCTCTCTCTCTCTCTCTCTCTCTCTCTCTCTCTGTCTCGCGCGCGCGCGCGCACGCGTGTGCGTGCGTGTATGTGGTGCATTTTGCGATCGTTGAATACTTTGTCGATCCGATTTGAGTTGCGCATGTGTTTGCATAAGGATATCATAAGACAAAATTCGATTATCCGGAAAAAAAAAAGTTGAAAATATCCACTTTAACCACATCCTTCTCATACCAATTCTGGTTCCTTTGCTTCCCCCCACCCACCCATCCCCTTTTTTTCCATGTCCTTGCTGAGTCAGTATTGTAATGATGGGGAGACTGCTTGTCTGCATTTTTTGTCTAATACATAGTTTGTTAGCACAGCATCTTATATATATATATATATATATATATATATATATATATATATATATATATATAGAGAGAGAGAGAGAGAGAGAGAGAGAGAGAGAGAGAGAGAGATAGATAGATAGATAAATAGATAAATAGACACACACACGTGTGTGTGTGTGTGTGTGTGTGTGGTGTGTGTGTGTGTGTGTGTGTGTGTGTGTGAAATTCCCGCCAAATATTTAAGCAGTGCTTATGGACGGGTTGGCTTCCAAACGGCTGCTTTAGGTTAGAAGGCTGCACACCAAAACTTAATGCGCCGAGGCCTTGTTTTAAGGAATCGAATATTTATAGGCAGACACAATTAGATTGTTTTGAGAATTTGTGTGTGTGTGTGTGTGTCTGAAAGTTGATTAACCTTCTTTTCTTTCATATGCCAAGCAAGATCCATGCCAGGTGGTTCCAAGTAAACAAACAAAAAAGAAAGGAATGGGGCTGTTTGTTTTTTGAACCCCTCTGTCGCAACCCCCTGCCGCAAAGAAACGGTTTCGGGTGGGTGCGAAGGCCTGCCACGTGACGTCAGGCAAGGGGTAGCTCATGCATTTCTAGACTGTGAGTGATTTTGACTGGAGAAATGCTTAAAAAACAAGTGAAGTGATTTGTGGGTGATTGTTTTTATTTGATCTCTTATCAGTTTCATATCAATTTCTGGCTCAAATGTATGCTACATCTCAAAACGCTTCCATGGATTATAATGATGATTTATGGCAAAATCCTCATTGTGGCGTGTGGCCACAAGCGAACTTTCAGCCCTGAATACTCTCGACAATAGAGTAATAAGCCTTAATCACAAGAGCTATTTAAAGTCCAGCGAGATGCGAAGACAAGCCCGTCAGCTGACACACCCCACGCCGCAAGACGGGTCAGTTCTGCTGGCCTGCTCAGCCAGTTTGCAGGCATGCCCTGCCCATGCCGAGCTGTGGTCAGTTCAGGCCCAGCTGGACTCGCCTCTCGGCATGGCACACAATGGGAAGATTAGTGTCAATCACTCTGCAGCTTTACGGCTTATCATCCCAATAGTCAGTCAGTTATTTCTTTAAAGTCCACCACTAAGTATCGTAAACTGAACAAATGTAACAGAGTTCTGAATTTCTGCCCAAGAAGAGTCAGCTGTGAAGGACGAAAACGTCGTATGCACGATTTGAATTTAACAACCAGTCATAACTCAAAGATCCTGACATAAGCTTACTTTTTAAAATCAGAAGCCAGGATGCAGGCAGAAGGCTAGTATATCATCATATTTACATGTATCTTTTTCAGCGCCATGTACCGCGCGCAAAATGTGACAGTGCAACATAAGCGAAATGTAGGGCCTACACATTTTGTATTACACCAACTAACTTTCAGTCATAAGATGGACTGTCGCATGAAGAGAAAACTTACAGATGATTTGAACACTGACAATTCTTTTCATCCATCTGACAACAACAAAAAAAAAAAAAAAAAAAAAAAAAAGTTAACAAAATCGTTTCAGATAATCGACATTGCCGTTACAAGCGTTTCAAGATGATGAATGTACGATTGTCTCACTCCGAGAATTACTTTTAAAAACAACTGGCAATGAAACGTGATTTTAAAAAAACAAAAAAACAAAACAAAACAAAAAAAAAAAACGTTTGGCACTCGGTGTTGCACCTAAAGAACTCAAAATAAGTTTTTGTATACTGCTCCTACGATATGTGCACAACCGTTTTTGAAGTCTAAACACACACACACACACACACACACACACACACACACACACACACACACACACACACACACACACACACACTTTAGTTTCATCAGTTTCGTGTTGTTTATGGCCCAGCTGACCCGACTTGAGGGGTGGAATGGCCAGAAGATCATTATCAGGGCTGCTTCCATGTCAAAATCGATTCCATAAGTTTATATGCACTGAACCTTCCCCCTTAACTTTCTTCCACACTACACTCACTAAATACGTTCATAATTCAGCTGCAACTTCTCTTGAATCTAAATTAATTAATTTTATATACACGAATAATTAGAAAGATAAATAAACTGATAATAAATAGGTTGTGAAACGTTAAAACACTTGGAGACCCATTTCACATACTAGATTTATTCATATAGGCCTAGCTACTTATTAAGGTTAGATGTAAAGTAAATAAATAGATACATTAATTCATGTACTAGGTTGAATTAACTCCCACACAATAAACTAAGTTTACTGATTTTGTTGTTCGTTTTACAAGAGTTTTGAAACTGCTTCATCGTATGCTGCACGCCATTAAGCAACTTAAAACCCTTAATTTCAGCAACTGAAACGAACAGCGAAACAAACAAATGAATAAACTTAGCGTGTGAAGAGATGTAGGCTACTCATGTTTTTCACGTTTCGCAACCTAGAACAGTTGATCGTAATAATCATCTATTTACTTATTAGTCATTAGGTTAAGATTTTTCATGTTTCACAACGTGGTCGTGACTAAAAACAAACACTGAAAGCTAACCCCCCCCCCCCCCATCCCCCGGGAAAAATGAAAACTAAAAAGAAAGAAGAAGAACACACACACACACACACACACACACACACACACACACACACACACACACACACACACACACTCAAACGCGCTCGCGAACACGTAGGCCTAAAAATGCACGCGCACACACACATGCACGCACACACACACACACACACGCACACACACGCACACACACGCACGCACGCACGCACGCACACACACACACACACACACACACACACACACACACACACACACTGAATACCCAGGTAGGCAATCCGTTGTGTAAACGAGTATGGATTGTAAAACGCTTAGAGCTTGGTCTCTAGTCGAGAATAGGCGCCATATAAGTATTCATTATAATAATAATGATAATCACTACTGAGTGGAAAGTTTTTCCTCTCACGGATTTCTTTTAACCAGCTTAAGATGAGGGGATGCAAAAGCAGAAAAACACAGTTAAGTTCGGGGAGGTAGCCTATACAACGAATTATTCGCAGTTTGTGTAGGTACAGGTATATTGAAGCGTTGAAGGTATGCTAAATAAAACAGTGTTTATTATATCTTATTAAAACAGATATGTTCATATTACACGAGATGCATGTTTACCACGTTAATTGATGAAGAAAAAGTACACGCAAAACTGACAATAAGCTTACTGTGAAAGATAACTCATTGAGTCAATGGCATCAGAAACAGGAAACTATGTATGCCTACAACGTGACATATTGGACAAACATTGAGGAACTAACGTTTAATTACCGAGTTAAACCATCTGGCAATTAGCTGTATATGTACAGCTTCTCTCTCTTTCTCTCTCTCTCCCCCCAATACATACACAGACGACCCTCACACTGTTTATCGCGCATCAGGCAACACACAAAAACACGTTTGAACACACTCAAGCGCGCGGGCGCTCACGGTTTCTGAGTTATTTAATACATTCATCATCGAATCATGTTCCCTTTTAAAGTCCTAGACTGATTCCAGTTTAATTTCTGTGTCCGTCGATTGACTGGTCACTGTCGTTGAATTAAACTGGACTTCTTTTATTGTCAAGCAAACGGGAGGTTATCTTCTAGAAATTTCTCTTGGCCTGTTTCGGTACTTGAGCCGAGCACGATTATTGCACAATCCAGACCAAGGGAGGGAACTTCGTCTCCTTTACAAGCATTTATCCGCCTCCTGTGTTTGATTACTCATGCAAGCCGTGACGGAGAGGAAACTGCAGGTAGGGCCGTGACGGAGCTTGTCTTTCATCACGGATGTACAATCACAGGAATTAAAAGTGTGTTGTGAGAAACATTGCATTGAAATGTGTTGTGCATGAAAATGAGTTGTAACGTACAAGCTTTCCTCCTCCGTGGGGCCTGAAAAGACTGCACGTGACCCTAGTGTGTTGCACTTGCAGCTGGACTGTTCTGTTGCTGTCTGTCGGACAGCGCTGAAGC
>JADBJO010000254.1:297500-307500 GCA_016801955.1 Conus betulinus | reverse complement strand
AGGGGAAATGACACACTCTTTTTTTTTTTTTTTTTACTACACCTCTGTCACAGTGTGTGTGTGTGTGTGTGTGTGTGTGTGTGTGTGTGTGTGTGTGTGTGTGTGCGTGCGCATGCGTGTGTGCGTGTGTGTGTGTGTGTGTGTGTGTGTGTGTGTGTGTGTGTGTGTGTGTGTGTGTGTTTGAAGTTCTTAGCTAATGACAGGCATGAATGATGAAGGGGAGAAAGTGGGTTTTGTGAGGTGGTGGGGGTTGTATTTTGCTGGTGCCTCATGATTATAATGATCATGATCATTATGTATCATCATCATCATTCTTGAGTGCATTTATTATGTTAGTCATCATGAATACAAATGTATGTATACTGTTTTGAAAGCACTGTTTTCTTGTTCTGTCTTTGTTTAGCTTCGTTAATTCCTTTCATATATTGGGCCTTCGTAATCATATGCTCAGTCCTATTTTCAACAGTGCCTACCTCCCCGCTTGTAATGGAAATTATGAGAGCTCTGTCAGTTACATTATCAGCAGTACTTTTTTTTTAGCCAACAAATAATCACAATGTTACCCTATCACACAGTGTTGCCCTTACAATCAGATAGGTATGAAGCAGGCGGCTCAGGTTCGTTGATAACATTCCAGTTTCTGATTAAATAGTGTGCAATGCACATTGTACCATTGTGCAACAAGTACCTCCAGAGCTAAGGTCAGGGCTATCACACAATGTGCATAGAAGAAAGAAGAAAAGTAAGGGTTGTGAGTGTGGTGGTATATTAGTCAAGTTAGTGCCTGAGCCAGGCTCACACAGACACTGCACATGTATGATTGTATTTACGCATGTACATGTATGCACTTGGGGCACTTTTTTTGCCTTGTGTGTGTATAAAGCATGTATTGTATGATGTAACTTGTCAGACTAAAAAAACAATGACAAATTTGCATATATCGCCTCCAGCAAAGTTGCTGAGTTTTGATGCATATCTGTTGGTTTATTTGTCTTTCAGCAGAATTTTGTGTACATGTTTAACTGCTGAATGACTTTCAACCCATCTTAAGAAAAGGAATGTGGTAGAATGATGAACATTGTAAATTTTGATGATGGTGAGGCAGGTCTAATGACAGATTTAGGATCGTCCTGCATGAGTATTACAAATTTTATGATGCAGAATCCATTTAGGAGATTCTAGTGAGACTTAGTGCAAAGATATAGTGTGTTAATTCAGGTTAATGTGATCTGCATTAGTTGTACTCATATCCGATGTCAACACCCACCTGCAGTGATAATGATATGGCATAGAGGACTAGCCGAGACAGGAGAGGGGCCCAGGGAAGAGGACTTGCAGGAGACTACCGGAGCATCAACACACTAAATTAGATGGGTAATGAAAACGGCAATTTTTTTTTTTGACAGGCACTAGCGTGATTTCAATTCACAGTTTTAGACTGTGAACTCTGACCTGTGCCAGTTGAGCCAACCAGGCCCCAGGCCCCAGGCCCTAGTTTGAACCCTTTCAGTTTTGCTGCGGATCTATGATGCTGATCTGGATTCTGTTCTCCTTAGTGATAAGATTTTTTCACGTATTTTCCACTACTGAACATGAACATTGTGAAGTTACACTTCTGTTAATAAATTGAGAATTATCTTTTAAGTAAAGTAATTTGTTAGGATAGAAAACTTTTAAGTGTTTTTGACATTTTTGTGTTTTGCATGATCTTTAAAGAAAAAAAAGTAGATGGGAAGTGACACCTCCAGTCTGTACTGTTACTCCCCCCTGCAGAAAAGAAAATTCTTTTTCTTTCACTGACCTGAAGGGCGCATCCCTTCAGATGATTGGGCCATAGTGGTGGTTTGCAGTCTGCTGAGTGCCCTAGTCGTTTTCTTTTGTAATGTTAAGTTTGAGATTGTCTAACAACAGTTTAGTTTTAGTTTTTGTTGTCTAATCAGCTGGAATGCTGGGGTTAGAATAGAAGGCAGGTTGCACACTATCATGGGACATTAGAAAAAATTGGTTTGTTTGTCCAGACTTCTGTTTTCTCAAACTTTGAATAAGTGTGTGTGTGTGTGTGTGTGTGTGTGTGTGTGTGTGTGTGTGTGTGTGTGTGTGTGTGTTCAAAGACAGCAAATTTTAAATGTTTTGGTGCAACTAGATCATTTGGTTGGTATGTGTGCCATGAATTGATTAAATATTTTGAGTTTCTTTTCATCTTGTCATTGCAAACCAATTGAGGCTTGACAAGGAGACGAATGCACCACAGAGGCTAGACCGTTTCTAAGAACTCTAACCTAAAGGTTAAAGTTCTACGGTTTTGTAAATTCATTTTGGTTTAGTTTCAATCATGAAGGTGGCTTCTGTAGTCTGCTGGATTAAAGCAACACAGCTTGATGTAGTTTTACTCTTTTGGGCGTAGGATGACTGCATTTGTTGAAAATCTTTGGTTTTGCCATTGACCTTGTGTATTTTTTTTTTTTTTTAATTCTGCACTTGTTAATTGTAATACTAGGCTGATTGCAGAGGGCTCACACACACACACACACACACACACACACACACACACACACCACACACACACACACACACACACACACACATAAACACATGCACATACACACACACACACACAAACACACACACACACATACACACACACACACACACACACACACACACACACACACACACACACACACACACCATAAACACATGCACATACACACACACACACACACACACACACACACACACACACACACACACACACACACACACACACACTGACACACACACTCTCTCTCTCTCTCTCTCTCTCTTCCTCTCTCATACATACATACACATTCAGTCTCTCTCATCATCATATTATGTGGAAGATCTATCGGTTTGTTTTTTTTCTTTTGCATTTAATGCATCCAAAATTGTGTGTGTGTGTGTGTGTGTGTGTGTGTGTGTGTGTGTGTGTGTGTGTGTGTGCCTGTGATAAAGTTCATTCGATACTGATGATTGATACAAAGGAAAACAAAATGCAGTCAGTATGCCGCTGTGAAGGTCGCATTTCAAACAGAACATTGAAGCTTTTGGTGAGACTGTATCTTTTTATCAGCATGTCAAAATGGATGTACATGATATTGATGTAATGCACAGATGTACTGTAAACATTTTGCTGTGTTCCCCTACCCTCAGTGTGAAATTTTTAATCGTATTTGGCAATTTCACTTCGAGTTTGATGCACAGGTGCACTAAATGGGAAGTCCTACTACATGAACTGGATAGTATTTTGTGTGTGTGTAATTTGTGAAAATCAATTTTCTTCAGCAAATTTCTGTTATGTTTTAAAAAATTACATTCGCCAGTGAAAGCATGTCTTCATCTGTATTGTTGGCTGGTTCTTCTGTTGTCAAGATTTCACAAAAATTACAGAACTGATATTATATGAACAAAACTTGATGGAAAGATAGATTGCCACCCAAGAAGATCCTCCGTCAAATGTTGATGCAGATCTTTGATACATATCTGAAACTGTGGATTTCAGGAGGCGGTCAACCATGGAGGAAGTCAGCAATCTTCTGATCGCCCTTCTAGGTTTTTCAGTGTCGCATGTTGTCTGCCCAGAGTTCAGTTGATGAGATGGTTGTTTGTAATTTGTTACAGTAGCGTTGTGTGAGCTGTGAGGAACTGATTGTCCATTGCAAGTCAGCGCGTCTGACTTGAAAATTGAGGAGAGTCTTCTAGACTTTCCCCTTCCCCCCAGTGCTCTGTGTGATCGTCTCCATGCTTAGCGGTCACCTCTCCAATCAACAAGTGAGTGTTCTTGTGGTGATGACTAGAGTTATCTTCCATTTTGATGATGTATGATGGTTTGTGGGTGCCTCTACATCCATCGTTGACACAATGACAGTGCTCATGAACTTGCCAACATTGAAGACTTTGATCATACAACCTCACCTTGGATATGGATGTTGGAGGAAATTAAAACTGAAGTTTTTTGTTAGAGCAGGGCATGAAAGGGCATAGAATTAGGAACAATTAAAAGAAAAAAAAGATAATCGGGGAGGATGGAGATGGTCTTATGGAATTTTTATGACAAGGTTGTACTCCTATTGTTCCAGCATCAGCTAGGTCTGAAGGATTCAGACAGTGCAGTTTAGTCAAGAAATTTGAGCAGTCCTCGCAGAGGTGCATCCATTAAAGGGATAAAACTTGACTGAGCTGAACTCTTGTGCATTCTCTCAGTTGCTGTCCACATTGCTAACCACTGCACAAGGTGGATGGTGGATCATAGTTTTCTTGTTACCTGCACTGGCCTGTTCAGTGCTTTTGATTGATGTGTGTATCCTATGTATACAAATAACTAAGTGTAATCTTAGCTTTAACTCAACTTCTTTTTCTTTTCCTTTTTTTTTTTTTATTTACAAACATGACTTTCATTCTTTTGGTTAGTTGGTTGTTTACTATGGGGGAATGGAGTAAATGGGGGTTATCTTAAATCTTCAGAGTTCTGTTTGCATTCAGTTGTATTATTCCTATGCTGCTCAGTTGGACTCTGTCGTAGACAGCCACACTTGGGTTCATGTTGTTGGTACCTTCGCTCTGGCAGTTTACAGGGAACGGGGACAATATCAGGTTGCTGAAAAGCCTACAGCCAGAGGAGACACTGGCCTGCAGTCAAGTCACTTTGCTGGAGTTCAGTAGGGGTGGTTCTGATTCAGCATATGCAGGGCACCCCAACTACAACCCCCCCTGATTTATGGCAGTAACGGGAGATGTATGCTATTTAGGCATGCTGTGCCAGAAAGAGAGAGTGTGCCAGGATGATATTTATCCCACTCATATTGCCTTTGATACTGGGGCTTACATACTTAAGGCTGTTCAACCAGAATCATCTCACTGGATAGACATCAGAAATAAAGATGTCTGTTCAATAGTAAAAAAGATCTATCTGCAGGTGTTGGAACTGCCATTGTAATCCAAATATATCTTTGCTTGAGCATCTGTACTCCGTGGCGGACTTATGGTCAGTCCCTGGGACTGGCCATAACTCCAGGTCTCAGCTGCAGGCACCGTTACGCCCGGACCTGTGTTGCTTAGACCCCCTGCGGTCAACCCACCCCGTTGACTGTTGCACTTTCCCCTAGGGGTACAGGACATTGGGGAGCGGACTTATTCCGCTCCCCACTTGGGCAACGTCTGCAGTCTCGTTCCTCCCGGGGGAGGATTGACCAGTGGGACAACGGGTAACCTGCATGATCGCACCCAGGTGGTGACCACATCACCGCAGCCACTCCAATCCACGCACATGCAGATAGGGGGCTCGGTTGCCATGTCCTCCACCACTCCCCCTGTTACACAAGGGGCCTCCATGGATCCCACCAGAGAGGTGTATGGGACAGTGCACTCTCGGGGGTGTGTGTGTGTGTGTGTGTGTACAACAGGCCATGCTGTTTCACTACCACCCCTCCCCCCCCCCCCCCCAACTCCTTCTCCCCGGTGTCTCAGGTTACCCGGCCCCTGAGGAAATCCTGCCCCAGAGCCGCCACAGCCCGCCTTCCTCCTCAGGGACCGGTGGCTCTATGCCCCCAAGAGACCAGTGAGACCAGTGGCTCAGTGGCTCAGATCGGATCAGCATAATCGGCTCCCATGGTCATATGTGGCATCCAGCCTCCTCGTGCTGGTTCGACCTCGGTCTCCTTCCCTCTCGGGCGCTTGTCTGATTGGCAGGATGGGGTTCCCTCCCCATAGTCCGGCCGCCGATCATGGAGCCACAAGGGACCTGCCTCACGTCCTCCCACTGCCAAGCTGGGCAGGGCCTTCACGCACCCCTGCAGTTTATCCTGGAGAAGGTTCGGTGCAACCTCTCCAGGAACCCGACCCCCAGAGTCTGAGGATGAGGTAGAGGAATCTTTTCCTCATCGTGTGACGTGTCCACCCTTGAGCGGTGGCGCCCAGAGCTTGTTGTGAGGGAGTCCCCACCCTCGGACAAGTTCTTTTCCCTCGCTAAGTAGTCCCCACCCTCGGACAAATTCTTTTCCCTCGCTAAGTACGTATGCCCCCCCCAGCGATCTCGCCCCAGAATCGTCGCACCTCAGATCCTAACCTCTATTTGGGAGTGTCTGGCAGCCCTAGCCAGGGGTGTGCAGGCCATCCCTCCGCCAGGGAATGAATCGCTCTCGGCTCCGAATGCGGCCCCTGTAGGCACTTTCCTCAGGGACCCCCAGAAGGCTCACTTCTCCTCCCTGTTCTCCAACAATCCGGTGACCAGGGAAATTGCTTTTTCCCCAGCAGACTGCTGGTTGATCCCCCATCTGACCCCCCCTAATTCTGCCACGATCTCTATCAAGAACCTGACAGAGTGGGACTGTATAGCCAGAACGGGGATCCTGCACACCACTGCTGGACATGTCTTTCTCGACATGCTCTTGCAGTGGGTGGAGGAGCTCTGGCCGGAGGAGGACGGCACTGTTTCCATGTCCTCAGACGTGCACGATCCTGAGACATACCAGGAGATGGAATCTCGCTTGTTTGGCGACCCCCTGATGCGACTCCTGATCAACAAGATATCGCATCACCCTTCGGCTGCGGCGGATTGTGCAGCCAGGAGCCACAACAATTGCCTACTGGCCTGTAGAGATGCTGTGCTGTCACAGACTAATCTCTCTCCAGCACTTAAGGCAGCCCTTGCGGTGCATCCCGGGTCAGGTGCAGTTGCTCTTCGGTGACTATTCGACTGCTGTCATTTCACTCTCAGTCAAAGAATGTAAGCAGGCAGCATCATTTGCAGCCAGGCCCCTCCCCCTCCCCCTCATCAGCCTCGCCCTGCTAGACCCTCCTTTCGTTCCTCCTCTTCCCTTACCAGACCCCAGCCCTATTCCAAGCAGGCCCCAACTCACCCCACACGGCCCGCCAAGTGCCCTAATACCCCCTCTAGGCCAGAGGCCAAAACTTCCCCAGCAGAATTTTTGGTTTGGCCAGCAGGCACGGCCCCGGAGGTGACTGGAGGACTCACCTATGGGGAACTGGACCAGGGAGACTCATATCGCTATCACCCTATCCGGCCTACTTGCCTCCCCCCCCACCTCGGCCCCTCTGGCGGGCAGCCTGTCCAGGCATGCCCACCAGTGGAGACGTATGGGCCTCAGCCCATAGATAGTGGTGGTTTTACAGGAGGGGTTCCGCCTGCCTTGGGCCCACGAACGCTCCCCCTCTGATGCGTTCTCCCCCTCCCTCCCCCAGCGACCCCCCCCGGGCCAAGCGGAGGCGTTTCATCTGGAAGTTGAAGAACTACTCCAAAAAGGGGCCATCACGGAGATTCCCATCCCAACCAGGTTTTACTCCCACCTCTGTGTCATCCCCAAACCATCAGGAGGATGGAGGCCCATCCTCAACCTCTCTCCCCCTCAACAAGTTCCTGAGAGTCACCAAATTCAAGATGGGACACTCGGATTCAGATCAGAGACTCTCCATCCACCATCAGAATTGGGCTACCTCGATAGATCTGAAGGACGCTTACTTTCAGATCCTCATACACCCATCCCACAGACGATACCTGCGGTTCGTCTGGCAGGGTCGGATGTTCCAATTCAAGGCACTCCACTTCGGCCTCTCCCTGGCATCCTTCCTCTTCATGAAGGTAGTCAAGGAGCTAACCTGGCCAGACAGGAGGACATTCACCTCCTGGTGTACCTGGACGACTGGTTTGTTCTGGCTCCCTCCCGGGCCCAGTGCCAATCCCACACTAACCGTCTTCTGCGCCTCTGTTCCATACTAGGGTTTGTCACCAATCCCAACAAGTGTGAGGAACTCTACACAGACGCCTCCAATTCGGCCTGGGGCGCCCACTTGGAGAACAGTCATGCCTCCGGAGTGTGGGACACACAGACTGCCTGTCTCCACATCAACGTCCTGGAATTGGAAGCGGTCAGGCTCGCCCTCCTCCGCTTCCAACCCCAGGTCTCGTACCGACTTGTTCTCCTCCTCACAGACAACACTTCGATGGCTTGTTATGTCAACAAGGTGGGGGGGGGGGGGGGGGGGGGGCCTTGCTCCCTCAGCCTCTCCATTTGGACGGAGGCCCTCCTCCGCTGGTGCCACGCATGGGGAATCACCCTCCGTGCAAGACACATAGCGGGGACCCACAATATCCTGGCAGACTCCCTCAGCCGGTCCAGGTCCCTCCTTCACATGGAATGGACGCTCAGCAGGCTAACCCTAACTTCGGTGTGGGAACATTGGTTCAGGCCCATGGTCGACCTCTTTGCCACCCAATTCAACCATAGTCTGTCAGTGTATGTCTCTCCCATGCCCGATCCCCAAGCGTACGCAATCGACGCTCTCTCCCTCCCTGGGCGGGCCTCATAGCATACGCCTTCCATCCCTTCCGATCCTCCACAAGGTGATCAGGAAGGTGATGCTGGAAAGACCCAGGCTCATCCTCATAACCCCATGGTGGCCTCCAGTTGAACACTCGGTGGGACATGCTCAGACAGCCTTGCTCAGGTCGCCCTCACTCCAACCCCCAGATGCTCTGCCTTCATGCCTGGCTACTGTGCCAGTCCAATTTCGAGCATCTGCCCCTACCTTGCAGACGGACAGATCCCAGTCCATCCTAGACATACTCGCTGGGGTGGGGGCCACGCAAGACTTACGGGATTTAGCGATGGCCTCGTGCAGAGCCAGCACTGAGTCCCTCTTCGATTACCGATGGGGGAGATGGGTCTCCTGGTGCCCAGACACTCTGTTCCCCACAATCGTCCTTTCAATATCCAGATAGGCAACTTCCTATCTCACCAATCCTCTTTGCTTAGGCTCTCTGCTAGCTCCATTCGGGGCTACAGGTCAGCCATCTGCACCACTATTTGCCAGCTTGGCGGATCCTCCTTTGAGAATGACTTCCTTCTCAGAGAGATCTCTAGGGGGGTGGCTGTACGTGAGTCCCAGTCCCCTAGGCGCATTCCCCTTTGGGACTCTTCATTGTCCTTGACGCTCTCAGAAAACCCCCTCTTTCGGACCTATCGCCATCCTTCCCTTTGACCATCTTTCTCTCAAGACCACATTTCTCCTTGCCCTGGCTTTGGCCAGAAGGCACAGTGAAATTCATGCCCTCAGTGGGGACACAGAGACATTGCCTTCCACAGGGACTGCTCTGTCTCTCTAAAGTTTCTTCCCGAATTCTTAGCTAAGAATCAGGAACCGGGCACTGCCTCGCCCTCCCTTGTCATCCACTCACCGACGGATATCTTGGGAAGAGGGGAAAGCGGGGGGGACATGGACCTGTGCCCTTCTAGGTGCCTGAGATACTACTGGGAACGCTCGCGCCCCCAGGCACTCCTCTCAGAGACGTCGTCTCATTTCTCTCATTTCTATCAACCCCAATTATAACAAAGACATCTCGGCTGGCACTATCTCTAAGTGGCCACTTCCGCAGCATTCCAGCGCTCTGTCCCTTGTAGCATCTACTGAAGGCAGCCTACTGGCGTTCGGAAAATCCCTTCATAAACTTTTATAAGGGATATCCGCATGACCAGGGCTAATGGTTCTAAAGGGATCTCTTTTGTGGTGGCTAATGCAGCTATATTGGTTCTGCCCTCTAACCCCAAGAACCATCAGGGCACTCGGCCCTCCTCTAATTCCTTTAAATTCTGCTATGGTCTGACATGGTATAGTATATGAGCCAAAATGGAGAGTTTGTATTATACTCCCTGTTCGGCTAGTATACTTACCATGTCAGACTCTAATGCCCACCCTACCATCCCCTCTAGCGCCAAGGTTCTTGGGGTTACCTTGCTCATAGGCCTCTATGAATGAGGAACAGGAAGCAGCCACCGGCTCTTTTCCTATGGCGGAAGTAGGGTGGGTGTCACGTGACGGTCTTTATTGCATTAGTCACAAAAATTCGGCCTGGCAGAGCTAACTAACTGCCGTTGAATGCTATGGTCTGACATGGTAAGTATACTAGTCAGACAGGGAGTGTAATACAAACTCCCCATTTTGCTTTGAAAATAATCTTAATCCAATC
>JADBJO010000254.1:275000-292500 GCA_016801955.1 Conus betulinus | reverse complement strand
TTTAGTGCGTAAACATTAACATTTTGCATTTTGCTCGTGCAGTTGAAAAAGTAGACAGGAAGTCAGTAATTCTGTCCATACTAACTATACTTCCTCTGGCAGAAAATAATTTGGTTTTCATGCTTGAATTAATTTAACAGAAAGTATGGAGTCAAAACTCATTAGACCTTGGGATATGTGTGCTTTCTTCTGAGTGCCTTTCTTGTTGTACAGTTGTTTTCAGTACCTGGTGCTCCCTCCTGTCCTGTTTGCTCTGGGAGGAAGTTACCATTCTTTTGCTTGAAAGTTGGATTTTGTTAGCCTGTTCAGTGTACCTTGCACATGAGATAACGACACCATCTCAGTTGAAGATTTCATATCCCAGACCTAAGCTTTTCACAGATCACCTGTTCCTCAATTGATACTGTCTTCCATCCTCCACTTATTGCTGTGTGCAGGTCCCAACTCCCTCCATACCCCATTTCTCTGTACCCTACGCATTCCCTTGCTCTAGATGCTGTTTGTCAGGCCAGTAGTTGTTCCCCAAATCTCAGCGGAAGCCCTCCATTCTTTTGGCTTCTATGTCAGAATGATGAACAAGATGATAGGAGACATGAAGAGAAAGGGAGAAAAAGATTGAATCTATTATTGCTGTCATGTGTAAATATCATATATAGTGATGGACTTGAAGTTAATGACAAAAAACCTTGAGACTGGGTCAGTGAACAATTTAACTTCTCTCACTGGAGGCAATAAAGTTGATATATTGAGACAAAGAATTTGTTTTTAAACTTGTCTGCCATAAATGTACATGTAGATAAGAGAATGAAGACCGTCTGCCCAGGTAAACTGTGTGTGTGTGTGTGTGTGTGTGTGTGTGTTTGAGTGTGTGGTGTGTTTGTGTGTGCACACGTGCATGCATGCGTGTGTGTCTGTGTGTCTGTGTATGTTGATTGTTGATTTTCTTTTCCAGTTTATCGTTCAGAGATAAGCACCAACTTAGATAGTGTGTGAAGTAATGAGGGCAAGCAGATGGGACAGATGGTATCTAACAAACATGGAGTACTTTCTCTCACATGATCTCTGAAGCTCTTTGGACTAGCGTTTCAAAGCTGTTGTTCTGCTTAACAGGCAGGACATGTTAATGTCATGCTCATTGTCTCTTCCCCTTCGGTTGTTGGGGAATCCCTGTTGGCATCTGCTGTGGAAATGGGATTTTCCTTCATTCCAGTGATCAGTGTTTTTGTCAGATTAATGTTGTTCCTTTATGTCACGTGTGGATTCAGATAGATTTTCAGAGTTCCCTTGTTTGAATTAGAAGGAAAATAATTTTTGTCATTAATATAAGTTGGAATATTCATGCGGCCAGAAACTGTTTAATCTCTTTTTCTTGTCTTTGTTAAAGAATTAGAATTTCTACAATACAGTGTTGACATGTTGATATATCTTCTATATTGGCTGTTCTTTATCTATTCAGAGTGTGTGTGTGTGTGTGTGTGTGTGTGTGTGTGTGTGTGTGTGTGTGTGTGTGTGCCTTTTTCTTGGTCCACATGCCTCTTTGATGAAATTGAATATTGAGCTTGTTGGAATTATAAATAATAAATGTCAAGGTGCATGACCATGATTGCTGCTTTAAATCGTCCTTGTCTTTGTTCTCTGTCTGGATAGATACCAATGTCCTCTGTGATATAGCGCTGACCCTGTTGGACAGAAAGATAAATCTGAGCTTTGGCTTTGTTTACATTGCTTCACTGTGTCAGATAAGAGAAGTAGGTGGGACATTAGAAGAGCCTTGAACTTTGGTGTTCAGACTTAAGAGCTGTTTTTTACATTGAACTTGAGTAGACTGAATGGTATTGGCCTCAGCATTATGCACTTATGCACAGGACAGGGCTGTATGCTGCGGTGGGAAAGCAGTAATTACTTTTACGGCATTACTGAAGCTGTGTATTCGACAGTATAGTCTTTGTGTACTTTTTTGTAGCTGCAGTGATCTTGAATCGCAGTTTACGTAAACATCAGGTAAGTTGTTAACCTAGGAGGGGTGAGCAGCCAGATGCATCAGTGTTCGTAACGATCATGGTGAACAATTGAAAAAAAAGAAAAAAGGACACATTTGACTGCATAAGAGACTGTAGCTGTAATGTTAATGGTTTTAATTCCCTCGGGATACTTTTCACTGTGAGATTTTCAGTTCAGGATGTCCACTACCCCACTGCATGTTGGCATGGATAGAAAGGCTGGGACTGCATTCATCCATTGAAATTACTGGAGGCATCTCTGAGTGTTGCACTAATTTCCAACCAACCCTGTGGGAGTGTGTAAGGCCTTAGGAAAGGGAGCTTGGAAGACTATTGGCATGGATACTATCACTAAACTGGAACGTTTTAGCATAGTTATCATCAACTGCTATGTCCTGATGGCATTACAAATCTTAAATAAATGTTAGCGAACCACCAGAGAACGTGGACAAACGAGTCACAAGACAAAACACAACGCATTTCGACCTTGTAGGTCTTCTTCAGGTAAGACACAGACAAACAAAATAATGAAAATTCACTTAGCTTTGATCGCTTCAGAGTTCAGCGCAAGGAAGAAGACGTTGAATCAATCTGAAGGGATCAAAGCTAAGTGAATTTTCATTGTTTTATTTGTTTGTGTCTTACCTGAAGAAGACCTGAGACAACGCGTTGTGTTTTGTCTTGTGACTCGTTTGTCTACGTTTCTCTGGGCAGTTCGCTAACATTCATTTAAGATTTGTTTAGATTTCCGCCTGCAGTCGTCTCACTTTGCAACCCGATGGCATTAATTAATTGGGAAACAAGTGTCTGACATTCTATGGGCGTTACGGCCCTGCTCACACAGTGTCTTCAAGTTTTTAACATGAAAGAGTCCCCCTCCACATCAATGCCTCTGATTTGTTTGCATTAATGTTTTTTTTGTGTGGATAGGTCCTGTGACTTAGGGGAGGGGGAGTTCTTGTCCATGGGAGCAATGTGCAAAAACCACTTTCTTCCCCTGATCAGAAAATGACTTCCACCTTCAGAAAGGAGGAAAAAATGGAAAAAAAAAAAAAAAAAGAGAAGAAAAAAGCAAAGAAACGGTGCAACAATTATCTCAGTTGCACATTTCAGACCTAAGTTACAGTTTTTAGTATTTGCTTCCCCTTCTTCCCCCCACTAAGTATATGCTCCTACATAGATCTGTGTATGAAATTTGGCAGATGCTTACAAAAATGATAAATCTCAGAATCAGGATACAGAGAACCCAATCGAACCATTTTGTTGCATTAATCTGTTGAAGTGAAGGCACACTAGGGCACACTGACCAAAAGGAAAAGGCATGCATAACGCCAACATCAGTCAGTAGGTATGCAGAAAAGTCACCATACTATGTCATACAACGAAATGTGATTGGGATTCATGAATAATTCATGAAACAGCTCTTTGCTGGGACAGTGCTGGACACACCAACACACCACGCGAGAGGTTACTGGTGGTGGCAACCATGAGATTGGCACAGGTCTATACTGACCCTGTTAATAAGCATTTGTCATCAGAAGTGAGTTCAGCAGATGGTGTACTTTGAAACCCACATCCGATATATGCATATTTACATAAGTGAAATACCCTAGTGGTACACAAAATTGTTGATCTTTATAAAAATTTTGCAATGGAGTCGCAGTTCTCTTAGCGACCAGTCCGTCTTTTGTTAGGTGTACATAGGGGTAGTATGTTAATGCATGGAATCCCTTTATATTCTTTGGTAGGTTAGGAAGGTCGCTGATAACGGACCTTATACATCTTTGACGGACGATTTTGGTCTCTGTGACCGCTGTTGTCCCTCTCTTTTTCTTCCTCCCCTTCTCTCTTTGTCTCCCCCCCTGACCCACTCTGTGTGTGTGTGTGTATGCGTGTGAAACAAACACTTAAAAACCAATCACCAATATTCGAGCACCATCATGATTATCGTCCATACAGACAGACGCTGTGGTGCAGGAAAATTAGTTTCAGTCCTGTCTGTCTGTCCAAGATAGCTGGAAAACTGTTGGATGGATCCCCATGACGTTTAACAGGATTGTTAGGTAGGCCCTATATCTGCAAGTGGTACAGTTTGGAGAGAAAAATGGGTGTGTTGCTGTATTAGATCTTCATTGTCAAAGAGTTAGCTGAAAGCACAGAAGGTTTGTCCTCACTGACCTTATTTTTTTAGTTTGTAAATTTGATAGTATAGGTAGTGATCAATGTAGTGATTTAGAGTTGCTGTGGCTATAACAACTGTCAGAGCATATGTGACCATGGCACATGGATGGTCTGTCTGCAGGTACCAAGATGGGAAAATCCTTGTTCAGAATAATTATGGGGGCTATCCTAATTTCAAAAGTAAGGACTTAATGAAAAGAGTAATTTGCATAATGACTCAGATGTTTATTTATTTCTTTTTCATCAGATGTGAATAGTTATCGTTGTTAAACTGAACAATATTTTGATATCTAAATGTGATTTTTTTCTCAGCTTTTGCTGCTGTTGGTCCATAGGGACAGTGTCAGAAATAACAAGCAGCTGAACTCCCAAATAGACAAAGCTCACAAGGGAACCTTTTGCACAAAGACTGATAGTGGAGAGAGTAAGTATGGCAGTATTTTTCAACAGTACCTTGTGCAGTAAAAAGCACAATGAAAAAGATTCTGTTTCACACACAGATTATTCATTTCACACTCCGAGAAACACCAGACTTTTGAAGCAAGCTGTGAACCATATGATGGGTTGTTTTCAGTAAAGACTAAGGGACTTTGTTCACATGGGGGCATTGTTCTCGAGTCCTAATGCAGAGGTTTCTGTTGGCTTGAACTGGCAAACTCCTGGCAGGATAGTCAACTGACTGAAGCTTTAAAGTAGCAAGTGATGTTGTTGTTTTTTTTTTTCTTTCTTTCTGCATACGCCGGCTGATATTCCTGCGGACACTGCCTTTATAGACAGGCAGTGGAGTTTTGTGTGTATGACCGTTTTTTTTTATCCCGCCATTAAGGCAGCCATACTCCATCTTGGGGAAGTTGTTTTTTAACTTGACCATAAACATGGTCTTTTCCTTTTTGATAGGGAGGATCGGACAGAAAAATTCTAGTCACAGCAGGGAAGAGCATGTATTGCTCAAGTGAAGTCAGTTCCATTTCCTCAAGAAGACATTCATGCGTGAGTGTATTCTGTGTATGCTGCACCATATCTGCTAAGTCAGATTGGGGAACCGAGAAGATGGGGAGGGAGGAAGGTGTGGGGTGTGGGGTGTAATGGGGAGTGAGGATCGGGATAGGGAAGGGGGAGTGTTGTGTGCGCGCATGTGTGTGTGTGTGTGTATGTGTGTGTGTGTGTGTGTGTGTGTGTGTGTGTGTGTGTGTGTGTGTGTGTTCACGCATGCGTGTCTGGGTGGAGAGAGAGAGAAAGGTTACAGAAAATTGCGACTTTTAGAGTGAAACAAGATGTAAAAACGTGCATCAGTACATCATGATGTGACTTATAGACTTGATGCCTGCGAAGATCTATCACGGAGCAATCCTTAGGCCATATAGGTTCTGAATGAGTTCGGAAGTCGGTGAATGACATCGGGCAGTTTGTGATGAGATGACCTCAAAGACCGCTTGATTCCCAACCATGTATTTTCAGTTACGCTCAAGCTTGGGGACTGTGCAGACCAAATGATATTTGCTGGTGTTGCTGATCTTGCTAGTATGCAGTGGCTGTTAGAGCTTACTGTTTGGATATATTGCCAACATAATCAGACTTCATTTGGAAAATGAGGAGCAAAGACTAGTCAAAAAAAGTTCATGCTGTATGTCTAATGTTTAATATTCTCGTCAAGGCAGTACAAGAGCTTATCCAAAGCAGGTGATGCAGCCCCAGATCATTCTGACTTCTGGGCTTGTCTGTGCATGCTCAGTTGACCAGGGTGGTACCCTGCTTCTGCAAATCTCCATATATACAATGTCACTGTTGTTTGTTTTATCAAAGTCCAGTGATAGATAGGCCTTGAAGTGGCTAATCACAACAGTCCAATGTACTCCAGTCGCTTCAGTGAGTGCCTTTGTACTTAATTCTCATTGGGGAGTTGTATTGAAGGAAATTTGCTCAAATGTAATGGGGGAGGGGGGGAATGCCTGATGTGCTTTAGTATTCAGTAGTTCCGATCAGCATAGCCCATGTTTTTTGCGTTGGTCAGCCCTGTATAGGGGAAGTCATTTTTTTTTTTCCCCTGACACAGCCATTCAGCTGGTCCGCCAGAAAGCCAATTAATCATTCACACAGACAGCAAAGTGTCCACGTGTAAACACACTCTTAGAACACATACACGCCTACACTCTCACATGTGCCTGGGCATACAGACGCATATACTTGCACACATACCTGTTGTTAGCACACGTAGACATGCATGCACATACACACAGAGACTAACATGCATGCACTCCTATACACGCCCGCAGACAGACAGACACACACGAATGCATGCACACACGTATGCATGCATGCATGCACCATCTTTTTCTTGCGGCTAGGCTGTAGGATGAGCAGATTCGGAGAGAAGACAAGAAGAAAGGGGTGGGGTTGAAGATGTGGGGACAACCAACAGAAAGCGAATCTTGGAAGGTTCACATGTTAGGAAAGTGGGGAGAGGGAAGAAAAGTGTTTTAAGAAAAATAAAGAAAAGAAATAAGAGGCATTGTTTACACAAAGTCTTCCCCTGTTGAAACAGTGGATGTGAGTTGGTTGTTGAAATTTGAAGGAGGAAAAAACTGAAAAAAAGGAAAGAATTGATTGATTACCTTCCTGCTTTTGAAATCCCCATCCCACTCTCTGCCCCCCCCCCTTTTTTTTTAGGGGCAGGGATCCCCCACTTCTTTCAGTAACCAGCATCACTGCAGTTCTCTCCCACTTCTTTCAGTAACACCACCTCACTGCAGTTCTCTCCTACTTCTTTCAGTAACACCACCTCACTGCAGTTCTCTCTCTCCTACTTCTCTTTCAGTAACCACACCTCACTGCAGTTCTCTCCCAGTTCTCTCCCTTCTTTCAGTAACCACCACCTCACCTCCCCACTTCACTGCATCATGTGTTATTGTGAGTTGATATGGCCCATTGTGGTCAGCTGGGCTATAAGCAATATTACCTTACCTTACATCATCATCATCATCATCATCATCATCATCATCATCCATATCCTCCTCCTTCACCTCCTCCTCAGCAAATAGGTTATCTGTCAGGAGACATTCAGTTCATGGAGACACACCCTGTGACGTCTCCATTGCTGTATGTGTAGCCGTTAGGAGGAGAGCAGTTGGGGGTGGGGAGAGGGATGGGGCAGGGAGGATGGTTGCGCGGCGGGGTTGAGTGTTTTACTGTTTTCTTCTGTTGGTGTGTGCACTGATCGCCTATTCCACACTCACAGGTCTCTCTCCCTAACCTCTGCTACTGGTATTAGTTTGTAGACTGGTCATACATCCAACTGCAGAATTTGTTCATTCGCTTGGCACACATTCAGAGAACCCAGCAAGCGTGGATAAAATTTTTGTTCAAAACGGTTCTGCACCTGTATGTTTGTTCCCTTTGTTGACTATACAAGGTATCAGTTGTAGGCTGAGAGAGAGAGAGAGAGAGAGAGAGAGAGAGAGAGAGAGAGAGAGAGAGAGGGGGTGGGGGTGGGAGAGAGCCCATAAGCCTCACCTGCATCCCCATCCCAGTTTCGCATAGGCATTGATGTCTGGCAACCAGGAGAACACACGCTGTGATAACTTTGGATGACTAGACTGTTTAGTGACAAGGAATGGAAGATAATTATTTCAAATCTGTTAACAGACTTCTTGTGATAGCTAACCAGATGGTTTGTGCTGACTTTTCAAGTGGGTGCAGATGTCACAATTTTGTAAAATCATCATCACAGCTCGACAAAGGGAAATTATCAAACTAACATACCTCACCAAATTTAATAAAATCACACACACACACACACACACACACACACACACACACACACACACACACACACACACACACACTCGCACTCACACACACACAGTGGAAGCATGTTCAAATGCTTGCGCATACCTGCATGCAAACTCATAGACACATGCATGTATACACGCATGGGTGCTGTACATACATTGTGTGTGCGTGCGTGCGTGCGTGTGTACGTGTGCACGTGTGCACGCGTGCGAGCATCCACATTCATTACATGTATACATACATGTCCTTGGCTACACATACGCATACACATATACTCGCACGCATGGTCAGTCTCACGTTTCCTCTGTCTGTCTGTCTGTTATCCTGTCTGCCTCATATACATGGACATGCACGCACGCACTCACACACACTCAGGCTCATGCATGCATGTGCACAGAAATGTATGTAGTCCTCAGATACCAAAGATTAGTACTCAGAGCATGTTGAGGTCGAGCAAAAAAGGTGGAGGGATGGGGGGTAGTGCTGCTGATATGAAAGAAACGGGTCCGAACCATTAAAGACTTGGCCCTTTGATTTTTTTTTTTCCCCCCGGGTCCCTTTGCTTGTTAGTTAACCTCTGCCAGTCAACCCTGCTGTGTAACGAATTTTGCTTGATGCATTTCTCAGTGTGAACATAAGGTGGTGCTTTGACAGCAGCCTGAAAGTTAGGTCTTTTTCTCTCTTTTTTTTTTTTTTAGTGACGATTTCTATATGCAGAGTATTTCATAGGAGGTACTTTAAAAAAAAAAAAAATCCTTTTTACTTTTTTTTTTAATGCTCAGTCGTGAGAATGTGAAGTGCAGGTGGCATGGGTTTAATGAAACTGAAACGTCTTTTTGCATGCCCCTTCTGTTAGTGCTGAAGGGTTGATGTTGTTTCTGATGGAGTTGGCTTTGGTATGCTGATGTGATGAAAGTGGAATAGATGTGACTCATGGTTATTGATCTGGGTTGTTTCCTTTTTCTATTTCTTTTTTTTAAAAGTCTCATTGTCATTATTTTGGTTTGATTTATCAGTACTTCCCAAGAGGGTTGTCGGG
Source organism: Conus betulinus (assembly GCA_016801955.1). Classification (NCBI taxonomy): domain Eukaryota; kingdom Metazoa; phylum Mollusca; class Gastropoda; order Neogastropoda; family Conidae; genus Conus; species Conus betulinus. The sequence goes on along the minus strand of JADBJO010000254.1, from coordinate 283,491 downwards.
GGAAAAAAAAAAGAGGGGATGGGTGCATGTGCTTCCTTTCCCTATTTCTGCTCTGTCCATAAGAATGTCACTCGATGACTGAAGACCAAAGTTCAGTGATTTGTAATAGTTACTATTCCTACTGTGTTTATGAAACAGAAAAAAAAAATTGAAAAAGAAAAGAGCCATCTCAGTAAAGGAACACACCCTTCAAAATGAGAACTGCGAGATGGAAAGAAACACTCCCAGTTCCCCAAACAACAGCAGAGACCCTAAGCAGTCGGTGATGACCGACATTGTCATCTGCAAGAGGGAAAACTGCACACAATGTCATGTTTGAACCAAGCCTTGAAGACCTTGACTTTGTGTGGCTGTTTCAGATACAGAGTATTGGTTTACACACAGCATGTTGAGAGGAACTGAACTGTTTTGGGACAAGACGTAAGCTGTGAACTGTTGACAATGGCGATGACATCCAAACAGTTTGCTGACATCAATCCTTAAGACCATCCCCATCACCGTAAGTCATGTCTTTCTCTCTCTCTCTCTCTTTGAGTCTCTCTCTCTCTCTCTCTCGTCTGTGTGTGTGTGTGTGTGTGTGTGTGTGTGTGTGTGTGTGTGTGTGTGTGTGTGTGTGTTGTGTACATGTGGGTATATTCATGTGTATTTGCCATTTGTGTGTTATGCACATTTGTGTCGGTTCTTGTGATTGTGTGTATGTGGGTTGTGTGGTGTGATAAAGTATGTGTTTGAGTGCATGCATGTGTATTTAGGCATGCTTATGAGTGTGTTTGTGTGTGTTGTTTTGAAATGTTTGGTGGCATAAAACATTTCTGTCTCATCCTTGAATTAAGGTGATGAAGAATGACACCAAATTTCACTCTGCTCAAGGCATTTTTGACAAGTGAAATAAATCAAGGATGTATGACCGCATGTTCTGAGGGGGGCTCCATTTGTATAATCTCTCTCTCTCTTGTTCTCTCTCTCTCTCTCTCTGCTTCTCTGCTTGTCTGTTTTTCTGTCTCAGTCTCTCCCACCCTCTCTCCCCAAATTGTGTGTGTGTGAGTGTGTGAGTGTGTGTGTGTGTGTGTGTGTGTGTGTGTGTGTGTGTGTGTGTGTGTGTGTGCTCTCCTATCCGTCTTCTTACTATGTTTGCCAGTCTGCCTCTCCTTCTTCCCAATCACTGAACCATCTTCTTTAAACCCCCACCCCACTCCCACCCCTCCCCCCACCTCCCTGACCCTTCACCTACCCAGCTCTTCAGTTCTTGTGTCTGTGTTGGTTCTCTTTTTTTCTGTAGTGTACATAAGGTTTTTTTTTCTGGTGTACATAATTTTTTTTTTTTTAAAGAGACACGTAAGGGAAGAGGATTATGATAGATTATACATTATCCATGCATGCATGTTTACATGCATTCGTGTGTGTGTGTGTGTGTGTGTGTGTGTGTGTGTGTGTGTGTGTGTGTGTGAGTGAGAGAGAGAGAGAGAGAGAGAGAGAGAGAGTAATAGAGAGTGTGTGTGTTTGAGAGAGAGAATGCGCATGCACACATGTGCGCATGCGTGTGCATGTGCATGCGTACGTTCGTGTGTGTGTTCATGGATGCATGTGTGTGTGTGTGTGTGTGTGTGTGTGTGTGTGTGTGTGTGTGTGTGTGTGTGTGTGTGCATGTTTGAATGTTAACCTCATATGATGCAGGTGTCATCCAAATGTTCTGACAAATGAGCTGTGCAACTGGTTCTAGATGGATTTGTTGTTGTTGTAATATGCCTCTTATGCTTGGTCATCACACTCTCCTGCACAGCCTTTTTATGCAGTGCTTTCTTATTAGACTGACATTTTTGTGGCTTATGTAGGAGAACAAAATGACCGCATAAATTTACACTTAACTGCTCTCACATGATTGAATGTACGTGAACATGTCATCTTGCGCATGCTTGATGAGGTGTTCAGTTACATGTGTCTAGCCTTTTTCTGTGATATCAGATTGAATCACTAGGGCAGTTTGGAGGGGCATTGGGGGGAGATGAGGTGTGGGGTAGGGTAGAGGCTGGGCCCCATGAATGATTAATAACTGCTCCTACAGCTTTGTGTTGTTTGTTTCTTTCATTGTTTTTAGTGTCCGTGAGACTTGATGCAGGTTGTCACGAAATTCCAGATCCTTTTATGAATATGATCATGTCCTATCCTTTATATCATTTATGTCCCAGCGGGTTGCAGCAACCACATCAGAATGAAAAACCTGTGAACATATGTTTAAGTCTCATCTCCCCCCCTACCTATATTGAGTCTGAATATGTCCAAAGTGATATGTTGAAGAACATGCTGCACCATGAGTTGAGATGGGACACGGAAGATGGTACGTAGCTCATTTAATAGTGGGACTAAGAATGGTCTCGTATCACCATTGATAATTTGTACACTCGGGAAAAGTTTTTGTTTGCAATAATGTACTGTTTTTCCATGTCAGATTTCCTACAGAGTGAAATGTTTATTATTTCTGCTTGTGGATGAAAAAAAATGTTTTGTATTGTTCTGTGATTTCATTATGTGTGAAATGAGTTTGTTGAAATAATTATCTTTCTACACCAGAATGAAGTGTATTTTTGGGGGGATGAGATGACCTAGGGTTGAAGGAGAGAGGGAGTGGAGGTTTTGGACACTACTGGTTCAGATATCCAAAAATGAATTACAGTCGTTCTTAGAGAGAGAGAGAGAGAGAGAGAGAGAGAGAGAGGTGTGCTGCATCTCAAGAGCACAGCTGAGGTGCTTCAAATTGCTTGCATGTATACATTTACAGAAAGTGTGTGTGGGTGTGCATGTGCGTGTGTGCTGTCTCTCTCTCTCTCTGTCTCTCTCACTCACTCACTCACACTATCTATCCCCCCCCCCCCCTCCACCCCTCCCCCTCTCTCACCTCCTCTGCCTCTCTCTGCTGCTGCTGCCAAACTTACCCTTCCTCACTCTCCCCTCCCCTCTCTGTCTCGCTTGCTCCCACTCTGTCTTTTGTGTCTCTGTCTCTGTCTGTCTGTCCCTCTGTCTCTGGATATTAAATAAATCTCTCTCTCTCACACACTCATACATGCACACACGCATGAATCATTCATGCATGTATGCCTGTGTGCGTGCACACACATGTATAACCACTCTACACACCCACCTCATTCCTCCACTGTCCTTATCCCCTTGTTTTTGTTATTGTTGTTGACAGCATTGATACCTTTATGATTGCATGTATATGCATGCTTTTTGTCAAGCCTTTGCTCATAAAAGTGTGTGTGTGTGTGTGTGTGTGTGTGTGTGTGTGTGTGTGTGTGTGTGTGTGTATAATATATCATATACTTCACAATCCTTTGTGCCTCTCAGTTTTTTTTTTACCTTTTTTTTTTCTTAAAAAAAAAAATCTCATTGTATAATGTAGCATAGCAAGGACAGATTAGAAGAATCGGCTCTGACTAAAATCTTAATTCTTGTTTGGATATTTTTTTTTTATCTCTCTCTCTCTCCCTCTCTCTCTCTCTGTCTCTGTGTCTGTCCGTCTCTGTGTGTGTGTGTGTGTGTCTGTGCTCCCTCTCTCTCTCTCTCTCTCTCGCTCTGTGTGTGTGTGTCTCTGTCTCGATTGCATAGATGAGTTAGTTCTATTTTCCATATCCGTGTCTCCTTTCCTATATCTGCTCGTGATTTGACCCTTTGTATACACCCCCCCCCGTTTCCCCCCCCCCCCCCCCCCCCCCCCCCCCCCCCCCGCCCCCTCCACAGTCCCCCACCCCTGACGTTTTTTTTTTCTTTCTTTGATACTTTCTTTTTCTTTGTACCATCTTTTCTCTCTTTCCTTCTTTCTTTTCTTTTTCAAATAGATGGGTGTGGTGTGTTCGATAAATATGTGCCAGAATACATTATTTCGTGACAGAATTTCGTTTTTCGCAAACTAAGTAAGTGGATCACTTTTTTTTTTTTTTTTTTTTTTTTTTAAAGTATCATACTTACAAGGTTTTTATACAGCGTTTGTCGTGTGCAAGTTACTAAATAAGGATCACGCAGTTTGACAGCTTTAGAAAAACCACTGTTTTCACTCTCTCCCCATTCGCCAATTCTCGTGCCCCCTTTCCCTTTTCTTTTTTCGCCAACCCCCCTTTTCCCCTTCTATCTCTGTTACTTCTCTTTCCTTTGTGCATGTTATGATCATACTATTTGGTTACCAGGACATTCAAGTGGTTTGACATATTTGACTTCAGCAAAGGACCTAGTCGTCACTTTCTTTTTTTTTTCTGATTGTCCTAGATTTGTTTGAATGTATTTCACATCTTTTTCTTCTTGGTCCTTTCTTATTGTAGTTCTAGTGTTGTTTGTCTAGGGACCTCTTCACTGTCTACCTTGCTGTTGTATCTGACTGGCCCAAACTTGTTTCGCTTTATGTTTTTTTCTTCTTGGCCATCCTTTTTTTGCTGTACTTTGTTTGCTGTACTGTATTGTTACTGCCTGTCTTCCTTCACACCTGTTTGCTGTACTGTATTGCTGCCTGTCTTCCTTCACACCTGTTTGCTGTTTTGCTGTCTTCCTTCACAACTGTATTGTTGCCTGTCTTCCTTCACACCTTCACACACTTGCCCATTGAGGCATGTCTGGCAGTTTGCCGACTTGGTTAAACCTACCGACTGTGAACAGCAAGATTGATGTACTGGCTGTGAAAAAAGTGCTTTGAAGAAACATCCCCTTTATGAATGTCGTGCTACAGGTAGTAGGGGTCGTTTGAAAATAGCTGTAGAAAACCATGTTTTCGCTCATGTTGCTGGGGAGGATGGGGGCCTCAAATGCAGTACCATGTTTTCGACTGATGATGGGGGCCTCATATGGGCCTTTGCTAGGCATTAGTGTATGTGGACGATTTCATGCTTGGTTAGACAATCAGTTAGTCTTAAAGGCAACTTGTTTCTCATATTGTAGAAGGCGAGCAGCTGATATCAGATGAGCAGTTAAAATATCAGAATTGGAGTAGGCTTAGAGGTGATGGCTTTGCTGGTGTCCCTGAGTTTGTGGATGTTAAAAAATACACACAACACCTAGAAAACCTGTCCTGACAAAATCAAGTGGACACTTTCTTGGGACTTGGCAACTGAATATTACACGTGAAAGTGAATAGTTTGCAAGAGGGCACGGTGCAACAGGTGTGTTTTCCAACAAGTCATACAGTTTCTCTCTCCCCCCCCCCCCCCCCCCCCCCCCCCCCCCCCCCCCCCCCCCGCTCCTCCCACCTGTAGTCAGAGGATTAACGACAGGAATGGAATTTAACATGTTGTGATGATACTACCTTCAAGACAAGATTCATTGGGGTGGGGGGGGGGGGGGGGGGGGGCAGCAAAGGGAAGGTGCAAATTGATCTAGATTTGATTTTGAGGGATAACAATAACCACCCCAAGAACAGAAAGAAACAGAATTGCCAGGGCAGCTGTTAGTCACCCAAAGGTCCCAGATAAGACCAGAATCATCAGAAGTTCTTGATAGGATAAAAAGTTTGTGGACATCGAACTTTCCTCGAGAAGTCCTCAGGAACAGCAGACTGAACAAGGAAAAAGATCTATGAAATGGGTGAACCTACCTTAACCATGACCCGCTTAAATCAGCGGAATGACGGTTCTTGGCGCCAGAACGAGATGATGATGTGTATGTGCACACTCTGAACATGCTGTTCATTTTATGTCACCTCTTCCGATGGAGTACGAAAGATAATTAGGGACCGTTTTACGTGTACAGCACTTTTTTTTCGTCTCTGTTAGTACTCTCTCTTTCTCCCTGTCTGTCGGTTTGTCTGGCTGGCTGTCTCGTCTATCTGTCTGTCTGTCTCTGTCTGTCTCTGTCTGTCTGTCTGTCTCTCTCTCTCTCTCTCTCTCTCTCTCTCTCTCTCCTCTCTCTCTCTCTCTCTTCCTCCCCCTCCCTCTCTTCCTTCCTCTTCTCTTCCTGCTCCTCCTCACCCCTCCTATCCTCCTCCTCCCCCCCACTTACCCCCGTTTTCCTAACCTCTTTACTTTTCCCCCAGTCTGTATCTTGCATCCCCTCTCTGTCATTTTTTTTGTTCTTCCCCAATTTTTTTTTTTTCCGTTTGTAGCCGTGTTTCGTGTTTAAACCTTCCTTCCTTCCTTCCTTCCGTTCACGTTATGTGTTATTCGTTACCAGTAATACACCATTCACGAAAGACTTGCAAACTATTTATATATGTAGGGGGTAATGATTGTTAAGTACAATCCGTTTTTTTTTGCGCCCTCCTCCTCCTCCTCCTCCTCTCTCTCTCTCTCTTTCTCTCTCTCTCTCTCTCTCTCTCTCTCTCTGTCTGTCTGTCTCTGTCTGTCTGGCCCCCCCCCCCCCCCCCCCCCCCATCTGTCATCAGTATCTCCCCATCCCCATCCCAGGCTCTCGCTTTCTGTGTCTTATCATCTCTATCTGATTCCGTTCAAACCACATAGAAGAGATGTCAATGAAATGCTGTGATAAACAGTTTGTCGGTAGCTTGTTTTTTTCAGACTGCTTTGGGGTTGAGAGAGAGAGAGAGAGAGAGAGAGAGAGAGAGCGAGAGAGAGAGAGAGAGAGAGAGAGAGAGAGAGAGAGAGAGAGAGAGAGAGAGAATGTGTGTGTGAGTGAGTGAGTGAGTGAGTGAGAGACTCTCGTTCTTGATGATACAGTTTATTGTTGAAATCAAATTTTATGAGCGATTGTTTTTTTTTTTACGGTCCCAGATGAATGAAGCTGCTATGAGTTGTAAATTTGCGTTTTAAAGAGTACACTCAAGTGAACAGCAGGGGGTAGTGTTTTGTCTTTACTTTTTGTCAAAGTATCTGTCTGTCTGTCTGCATGTCTGTCTGTGTATCTGTGCATCTAACTATATATCTATCGTTCTGTCTGTCTGTCGATCTATCGATTTACCTACCCACCGGGGACCTGAATAGCTCAGTTGATAGAGCGCCGTACTCGTGATCCTGGGGTTGCGGGTTCGAATTTCGGTACAGAGGGATTTTACCCTCGGAGTTAACATTTGTTCTGACTCCATTCCCCATACAGTCCTTCGAATGAGACTATAAACCGAGGTTCCGTGTGTGAACATACGCACAACATCTTGCACACACGTCAAATCCCATCAGCAACTTTCGGAAGAGAAGGCCAGTTTGGCCTTTGGTATGGATGACACGTTACACATAGCATGCACCTTCCCCGCAGTGTCCACAGGAGTATCAGCCTGCCTAAGCAGAAAGAAAGAAAGAAAGAATCTGCCCACCTACTTGTCTAGTTTCTTTACTTCTTTTTTCATTCATTTATTCTTTTGGTTTTATTCTTTTTCTTCATCTTCCATGCCCATCTCCCGACCCCCACTCTCTTATCTTGCTGTTGTTGTCTTCGCTGTGTTTTTCAGTAGATCGGAGTGATATATAACAAAAACATATTGAAAAAAAAGAGGCACTGCCCCATATCTCTGTCTTTGATTAACAAGGACGTTGATTTCGATGTGTGTGTGTGTGTGTGTGTGTGTGTGTGTGTGTGTGTGTGTGTGTGTGTGTGTGTGTGTGTTTTACAGGGTCTGCGATTTATCTTGTCGGAGGGAAACGAGGAGAGAGAGAGAGAGAGAGAGAGAGAGAGAGAGAGAGAGAGAGAGAGAGAGAGAGAGAGAGAGAGAGGAGAGTGCGAATAATTGCCAAACCGCAAGGCTTTGATGTTTATTTACCCACCATGTTCCGAACTTGTTTTTGTATTGGTGGACGCCAAAAGGAAAGGAACTGTTCCCACCCCGTAGGCTTCGAAGAAGTTTACCCACGCATACTGTGCCAAATGACACCCATGCTAATCGCTGCCGACCATTATCAGGACAGTGTCGCCGGTCGTCAGCATCGTTCGAAGAGAGAAGATTGACGATAACAAAAGGTGTGCCTGGCTTTCGTTGGAGATTTCAGAGCTATGAGCTGGTGTAAAAACAGCATCAGCTGGTGCAAGATAAGCTTGTGTCAAATAACAGTGACGAGGCGATTCTCGCAAATTTTACGAACGGCTGTGTGAAGGTCAACAAATTATTGTTACATCAGCTGAAGGGTACACATGTGCGGGGGTGGGGTTGGGAGGAAGGGGGGGGGGGGGGGGGGGGCGGTGGGGGGGGGACGTGGTACCCCGGCACCGGGGACTTTCCACAGATCTCGTGCACGTGGGAAGGGGTCCGTGGGGACGCCGCACGTACGCCATGGCGGTAATCTGGAACTTGAACTTGTGCCCGCTGATCCTATCGGCTACCGGTCACTGGCGGTCTTGGCTGTTAGTTGCGTAAGCAGTGGAGATTTCCCCACAACGCCCGATTTGACTCGGAAGCCGTACATGGCTTTAAAAAACACTGCTTACAGGCAAAGCGAAGAAGATAAAGGTCACTGTATTTTATCTATGTATATTTCTTATTTTAAGAAGGTGGTGTTCACTATTAACAGATCCGAAGCCCAAGCAAAACTTTTTGAAAGTTACTTTAAGAGAGAGAGAGAGAGAGAGAGAG
>JADBJO010000254.1:262500-270000 GCA_016801955.1 Conus betulinus | reverse complement strand
CTTTTTGTTTTGGGTAAGTGTTTGCTGGAATACAAGTGTTTAGTTTGGAGGCCGTTCGCTGCTGCTGAAGAATTTCCCCAAGTCACAGCGTCACAGCGTGCGCGTGGAGACGAGGCGCCCCCGTGCAACACAAACTGGCCGTGTAGTTTGGCGTTGTGTCGACATTCGCTGGATGTAACATATGCATATGGTAGTTAATTTTTGAATAGCGAAATAAGTGTATTTTTTATAGTGGTAACTGAATCCAGCAAAATGTCCACATGCGCGCATCAGCACATTTATTCGACATTCTGAGGCACGACCGCAAACATGTACACATTGAATGTGAAAGAGCACTGGTCATAATTATCTTCAGCCTCGTTGTTGTTGTCCAGCTGTGTTGTTATTAGATTCTGCTTTATTTTCATTGTTGTCATTGTTATTTTTCTTTCGTCCTTTTTGCCCGCATTTCCTTACCCACGCTTTTTTTTTTCCCTTGTCAAACTTTATAGCAAGCCAGGTTTTGATGTTTAGAATCTGGCGACTGTGTAGCGCCGTGAGACTATGCACCGTGAAGAACGGACACTGGCTGTCCCATTTTGCAGCGTCAGTGTGCTCCTTGTTTGTGTGTGTGAGCATCTTGCCATTAAACGGAAGAGAGGGGGGAAGGAAGCGAGAGGGTTGGGAGTGGGGTGGGGGTGGGAAAGGACAAATTATGAAGTGGAAAGGCTAGCGTGGTAACATGTACGGGTCTCATCCTCAAGGATGTCGGTGGTTGGCTACCACGCTGTTCATTCATGTCAAGATGGAGATGCTCTTTGTTCGGTGCTTCTTTGCCGGACTGGACCTTTTCTTATCTGCAGATGTTGTGACAGCTCTGGAAAGATCCCGTGTGGACGGCTGGGCAATGAAATCCTATTTGAATTCAGTCATCGTGATTAGAGAAAGGAAGACGATACATGGGACTGGGGCGTGGTAGACCTGTCAACCCATGCACTCTTAGCCTGTTGTGTATGGCGTTTTACAATAAGATCAAGAAGTCACCTGGTACCGCCTCTTCCCAAAGACAACAACAACAATATCACCCCCCACCCACCAACACACCCCACACACACAGACACACGCACACACGCACGCGCGCGCTTTTTGTGCTCAAACACATATTAAAGTGGCCTTTGGTGTGCTCACAGTGAACATGAAAGCCATTTTCTCCTTTGTATGCTGGTGTTAGTCTTAGTAAATGAGGTTTGCCTTTCGTTTCTGTGGTCACACCCCCCCCCCCCCCCCCTACCCCTTCACTTCCTTTTTTCCACCCCCCTTCCCTCCGTGGGGCGACTATGGGCTCTTTCGGTGCCAGACTCTGTGTCCGTTATTCGTAAATTCCGCGCTTGGCATTTCCCTCTTTTCTTCAGCTCTTTTCGACTACTTTTTTTTTTTTTTTGAACATCTTTGGTGTCTTTAATGCCGTCCAGTGGGTTTTTTTTTTTGCCACTTTATGGCCCGTTATCCTGCCTGCTTTGGACGGCCTCTCTCTCTCTCTCTCTCTCTCAGCTGAGAAGCTGAGAAGATGCCAGTTTTTTATGATTATTTTAGTCCGACGACCAGATAGTGAGACTGTAAACACACTGCCCAAGGTGGACTTTATCTGTCTCTCCATTATGTCGGTGTCTGTTTATCCATATTGATTTTTGTTTCTTTTTGTTTCGTTGGATTTAAAAGTTCATTCGTCCTGTGTGTTATTTTGCCTTTTTTTTTTTTTTTTTAAACAGGAGGGTTAAAAAATAAAGATGAAGGAAAAGATCAGTGTCTGGCACCTCAGCATGGCGTAGTTTCCGTCTGTCTGAAGGTTGTCAGGAGATGAGTTTCCGTCTATCTGAAGGTTGTCAGGAGATGAGTGTCCGTGTGTTTTGAAGGTTGTCAGGAGATGAGTTTCCGTCTGTCTGAAGGTTGTCAGGAGATGAGTTTCCGTGTGTCTGAAGGTTGTCTTGAGATGAGTTTCTGTCTGTTTGAAGGTTGTCAGGAGATGAGTTTGTGTCTGTTTGAAGATTGTCAGGAGATGAGTTTCCGTGTGTCTGAAGGTTGTCAGGAGATGAGTTTGTGTCTGTTTGAAGGTTGTCAGGAGATGAGTTCCGTGTGACTGAAGGTTGTCAGGAGATGAGTTTGTGTCTGTCTGAAGGTTGTCAGGAGATGAGTTTCCGTCTGTCTGAAGGTTGTCAGGAGATGAGTTTCCGTCTGTCTGAAGGTTGTCAGGAGCTGAGTTAGGAATGACAAGTGTCTAATCTGCCTTTGTTCCATTGTGCTTAATACTGGACAGCACTCCATTCTCCCTGCCCCCCCCCCCCCCCCCCCTTTCTCTCCATGCGGGTGCAGCCTGGACAGGGCCTGTGTGGTCAAAACCTGGTCAGAGTGAAAAAAGGCTGGGAAGGGAGACCGGCCTCTCGGTCTGAACAGAGTGAAAATAGGCTGGGAAGGGAGACCGGCCTCTCGGTCTGATCAGAGTGAAAATAGGCTGGGAAGGGAGACCGGCCTCTCGGTCTGATCAGAGTGAAAATAGACTGGGGAAGAGAGACCGGACTCTCGGTCTGATCAGAGTGAAAATAGGCTGGGAAGAGAGACCGGCCTCTCTCGGTCTGATCAGAGTGGAAACAGACTGGGAAGACAGACCGGCCTCTCGGTCTGATCAGAGTGAAAACAGACTGGGAAGACAGACCGGCCTCTCGGTCTGATCAGAGTGAAAACAGACTGGGAAGACAGACCGGCCCTCTCGGTCTGATCAGAGTGAAAACAGGCTGGGAAGAAGACCGGCCTCTCGGTCTGATCAGAGTGAAAAGAGGCTGGGAAGACAGACCGGCCTCTCGGTCTGATCAGAGTGAAAAGAGGCTGGGAAGACAGACCGGCCTCTCGGTCTGATCAGAGTGAAAATAGGCTGGGAAGGGAGACCGGCCTCTCGGTCTGATCAGAGTGAAAATAGACTGGGAAGAGAGACCGGCCTCTCTCGTCTGATCAGAGTGAAAATAGACTGCGGAAGAGAGACCGGCCTCTCGGTCTGATCAGAGTGAAAATAGACTGCGGAAGAGAGACCGGCCTCTCGGTCTGATCAGAGTGAAAATAGGCTGGGAAGAGAGACCGGCCTCTCGGTCTGATCAGAGTGGAAACAGACTGGGAAGAGAGACCGGCCTCTCGGTCTGATCAGAGTGAAAACAGACTGGGAAGAGACAGACCGGCCTCTCGGTCTGATCAGAGTGAAAACAGGCTGGGAAGACAGACCGGCCTCTCGGTCTGATCAGAGTGAAAACAGGCTGGGAAGACAGACCGGCCTCTCGGTCTGATCAGAGTGAAAAGAGGCTGGGAAGACAGACCGGCCTCTCGGTCTGATCAGAGTGAAAATAGGCTGGGAAGGGAGACCGGCCTCTCGGTCTGATCAGAGTGAAAATAGGCTGGGAAGGGAGACCGGCCTCTCGTCTGATCAGAGTGAAAATAGACTGGGAAGAGAGACCGGACTCTCGGTCTGATCAGAGTGAAAATAGACTGGGGAAGAGAGACCGGCCTCTCGGTCTGATCAGAGTGAAAATAGACTGGGAAGAGAGACCGGACTCTCGGTCTGATCAGAGTGAAAAACAGACTGGGGAAGAGAGACCGGCCTCTCGGTCTGATCAGAGTGAAAATAGACTGGGAAGAGAGACCGGCCTCTCGGTCCGACAAGGACGGGTCAACAGGGAGAGAAGGGTCGCTGCTGGAAGTTTCAGCATCGTCATGCACCGGCAGTTAATTCTAATCTCGGTGAAATGGCCGAACAAAACCCAAACCCCGCAGTTGAAATTTATCATCCAGACAAAGTAACATGTCAAGAGACATGTGTCACGTGTGGACCGAACGGCCGGGCGTGATGTGTACGAGTACTGGTTGGTGATTGCTGATAGGAGGACGATGTGACAGCGGGGAGAGAGGAATCCAGACTGAACGGTAAGAGAGAGAGAGAGAGAGAGTGCAGATTCTGTTTCGTGCTCCAAGCAGAGGGCGTTACACTGGATGGTGCCTGGGGGAAAAAGTAACGGCTGTACACAGTCGCAGATGTCCTCACACTACAGACACAGGCTTCTAACCCTTAACAACCCTAGCACGCGCGCACGCACGCACGCATGCACACACACACACACACATACACGCACGCGCGCACGCACACACACACACACACACACACACACACACACACACACACACACACACACACACACACACGCGTGCAAGCACACACACACACACACTCTCTCTCTCTTTTTACTTTTTGATATTGGTGACCAAACAGCATTGTAACAGCAGTCACGCGAGCGCACTCAGTGTGATGGCGTGTAACTTATCCTCTTTTCTGGAAGGGCCGGGGGGGGGGGGGGGGAGGGGAGATGACTGGGTTGATTGATTTCTCAGTGCCCTCTATCCTAACTAAGGTCCGCTTGACTCGGCGAACTCGTGTCAGGCGACAGACGATGCTGGAATCCGGGCTGATGCAGTCTGGTCACGTATGCATCGCCATACACAGACATTACTCAAACTGAAAACCTGGGCCGCCATAGTGGTTCTTCGTAAGCACCCTGCTACCTCGACTCTCACGCGAGCTCTCCTGCGCACACTCCTGTACACACACATACACACACACACGCACGCACGTAAGCAGACTCGCACACGCACGCGCGCACGCTTATACACACACACACACGCGCGCGCGCGCGCGCGCGCACACACACACACACACACACATATTAAATGGATTGGGACATGGAGGGGAAGGGGTGTGTAAGGGATATGTTAACTTCGGTCGAAAAAAAAAAACGAATAAAAGAGAATGCAGACTCATGGTCATAATGTCTTTTTGTATTTGCGCGCACGCTGTGTGTATATCTGTGTGTTTTTTTGCGCTCGCATACCCGCGAGTGCACTCACAAAAAGATAGGTTGTGACCATGAGCATTCTATTGCATGCATTCTTACTTCCAAAACCGACATCAACCCTCCTTCCCATACCCCCCTGTCCTCCTCATCTCGTCCCCATGTGTGTGTGTGTGTGTGTGTGTGTGTGTGTGTGTGTGAAGGCGCGCGCGCTAGAGTTTGTAGCATACATACATGAGATGAAAAAGCAAGTTTTCAGAAAGAAAATCTGTTAACTTTTGTTTCCACTGCAGCAGAGTTTTGTATTTGTTTTATTTTTTGTTTTTGGTTTTCTTTGAATAAAAGAGGCGAGACCGGAGAATGACGTTTGTTTGCTGAAGAAAAGAGAAAGCAGGATGTAGGAAAAAAAAAGGATAGTGTAATTAGCAAAAGCGTGTGCGTGCTTATTGCAGACATAGCGGCACGGACGTAGCGCACTGGAGTAAGGCTGTGCCGTGCATAACGTGGCCAGGTTCTTAGCTCATCTGTGTTTGGAGTTGCTTTCTTTCAGTCATTGTTACTTTTTTTCTCCTTCCATGAGCTTTCTCTTTCACCCCTCTGTTTGCCCCCCCCCCCCCCTTCCCCCCCCCCCGTCCTCTCCTCCCCCTTTTCCAACCGTTCTGCCCCTGACTTTTCCCTCTTGAGAACGGAGAATGAAATGTGTGGAACAATGAAGTCCATGATGTCAGATTGTAGAGAGCACGGAATTCGGACTTGCGGAGTGAACTGTTTGATTTCAGTTTGCTTTTTGCGCCTGGTTTTTAGCTTTTGACTTTGCCAAGTTTCATCAGTAGTCACCGCCAGTTGTGAGCAGCCGTGTCACCAAGGCGCGAGTCTTTGCTGACGGGCCCAAAATCTGACCATAAAGATGGATAAAGAGGTGTGGTGTTATAATAATGTACTTCATTTGAGACACGCCACTGTTCAGTAAAACAGTAGCCGCGTAGCCACATGCAAGAGAAAATGACCTGCAGATGGAAAGAAGTTCGGCGAACAAAGGAAGTGAAGAACGTGACGGAAAGACACTCCTACATTATTCGTCGGCCTTTCCGCCGATAAAGCCCTGATGTGGCCGTTTGCGGTCGGCTGGGCTATAAGCAACATTATCTTATCTTCCGCCGATAAATGATCTTCTTATACCTGTGGCTACGCAGCTACTGCCAGTCAATACTAGAGGTGTTTTGTCATCATCGTGGGAGAAAATTACAGACCTTTGATTATGCAAAGGTGTCAGCGAAAAAAAAAAGTACACTAGTAGAAAAAGACGGCGAGAGCGGGACGCAAACCCTGCGCGCCATTGCATTCTACAAGGAAGAACTGCTTTAGTGTGGAACGTTTCTTTGCTTTTCGGCGGGTTTTTTTTTTTTCCTTTCACAGTTTGAGGAACCAGAATACTTGGTGCTTAATGAAACTCTGGAAGGTGTTGAGCCAGCAATCAACGCTGTCGGATTGAATGGGGATGTGCCCAAAGATAAAACTGCTGTGACAGTAGTTAGGGGATAACGTCGACATTTATGAGATCATAGACAATTAGGTAATCATGAAGAGAACTGCTCTTGTGGAATGTTCAGTGGTCATGTAACGGTCGGTGTGATGTGCAAGAACGCTATAAGCATTTTGTTGCTTTTCTGATATGTTTGTGTATCATGTTGCTATTGAAATTCTGTCGAAATCAGATTGTAACTCTTACTTTTTTAAAGTTATGTTGCGGACTGGTGACAAAAAATCAAGACTAAAGGTGAGTGATGGGTTAACAGACTCACCGTGTTAACACCAACGTCTGGCGTGTCCTCCTCCCCCAAAACTGAAACAAGAGACCCATCTACTGCATGGTGAAAAGAGGATTTCAAAAGCGCGGGAACTCTTTTAAAAGGCGTGTCTTTTGAAGCCGTAGAAATCCGATCTCGTGAGTGGATCGAACTCATGACCCCTCTCCCCCGCAGCCGAACGCTCCAAACTTTTGCCTGCGGGCCCTTGGCAGACAGACAGACGGACCCACAAACGCAAGGCCGGGACGGACTTCGCAGTGTTTAGCTTGCGCACAACGTAAACCGTGTGGAGGGTAAGGCGGGGGAAGAAATCGCACATGGGCGTTGTGCTTGGGGACTGGGATTTCCAAAAGACGCCAAGGAAATATAAACTGAAAATCACCAGAGTGGTCAGCTCCGTTGGTCTGTAAACCAACCGTTGTTTGGAACCCTTTAATTCTGTCTTTTTTTTTCTTTTCTCCTTTTCCCCCCTCTTTTTTCTTTTTCTTTTCTTTGTTTCTTTTTTTCTTTTTTCGCACACTCGCCTTGACTTTAATTCCTCCTTTTTTTTTTTTTTTCGTTTATCCTTTTTTTTTTCCCCCTCTTTCTTTTTTCTTTTGTTTGTTTCGTTCTTTTTTTCTTTTTTTTTTTCTTTTTCTTTTTTGATTCGTAAACACGACAGGAGATATAAGTCAGCACACACCATACGTGGTGTTTGGTTATTTGGTGTTTATTTAGCCGCCCCCCCCCCCCCCCCCCCCCCCCCATCCCCCATCTTATAATTGAGGATTTGAATAAAATGTTATCAATAAATCCAAATCAAGAAAATTCCTCCGGCACGGAGGTTCTGT
>JADBJO010000254.1:252500-255000 GCA_016801955.1 Conus betulinus | reverse complement strand
TAAAAAAAATAAAATCTGTTTAAGATGGCCATTTGTCTATCAATCTGTCTGTCTGTCTGTCTGTCTATCCATCTCAGTCTCTTATGTATCTGTCTGTCTGTCTGTGACTCTTATGTATCTGTCTGTCTGTCTATCTATCTGTCTATCTGTCTGTCTATCTATCTATCTGTCTATCTATCTATCTATCTGTGTGTTTTCTCTCTCTGTGTCGGACTGTCAATAAATGTATTAATTTATCAAACAAAGTTAATGAATATATTCGTTAATTTTCTTTTATTTGCGTTTGTTGTTGTTTGTCTGAGATCCATTTTTACGCTTCTGTATAAATGACTACATCAACAAACCGCTGGGGGGGGGGGGGGGGGGGGGCAGGGGGGGTAGAGAGTAGATGTTCCATAGCTTTTTTTTTTCGTTTGAATATGTGAATGGCAATTCTGACTTCCTTCATTCCTTACCTTTCCCAATTTTTCTTTTCGTTCTGATAATCTCCATTCTTCTGCCTTCCATTTATTCTCTCCGGATCTGTCCTTCTTTCCTCCCTCATCTTTCCTTCAGATATCTGTCATTTCCACCCGCCATTCTTTTTCTTTCCTGGTTCTTTCATTCTTTTCTGATCTTTACTGGGATTCTTGCCTGATGAAATCTTCCCGTTCGTTTTTTGCTTTCCTGGTCTTTAGATCTTACCACTCGACTTTTCAGGTCTTTCCTTCCTACCTTCCCATCTTTACTTTTAATTTAGATCTTTCTCTACCTCTGTCCGTCCTTATTTTCCCCTCCTTGCTTCATTATATTATTATTGTTGTTGTTATTGTTATTATTATTATTAATTCTTTCTGGGTCGTGATTTTGTTCCTTTCCTTTTAGTATCTTTCTTACCTGTTTTCTTGCCCTTTCTTCTATCTTTGCTTCCAACCCCCCACCCTCCATTTCCCTTGTTGGTCTTTCCTTCTTTCTTACTTTGCAAGCCTTTCTTTACGTTTTGGATATATTGCCCTCCCTCATAGTTTATTTTTCACTTCCAACCATATTCATCCTTCCTACTTTCCCTGTGTTTCATGAATCCCTTCTCACTTCTTGTGTTTTTTTATTATTCTTTCGGTGGTCCTTTCATACATGTCCCCCCCCCCCCCCCCCCCCCCCCCCCCCCCATCCCCAAGCATTCCTCCCCCCCCCCCGACATCCTCTCTCTTTCCTCTCACAGCTTCTGTTTTTTTTTTTTTTCTTTCCATCATACCTTCCTGTTTTCTTTTATCTTGCTTTCGCATCTTCCGTATCTTTCCTTCCTTCCGATCTTTGTGATCTTTCCTTATGTTTTTCCTTATCCTCGTTATTCTTTTTTCCCGATCCTCGTTATTTTTCCCAGTCCTCGTTATCTCCCCCCCCCCCCCCCCCCCCCCCCCCTCCTCGTTATTTCCCCCAATCCTCGTTATTTTCCTCCTATCCTCGTTATTTGTTTCTCAGTCCTCTTTATTTCCCCCCTGTCCTCGTTATTTTTTTTCTTCTCTATCCTCGGTTTTTTTTTCTCCCTATTGCGTCTTGTCTTCCTTATTTTCAGTTTTTTTTTATTTGACTCTTGCCATATCTTTTTCTTATTTCCTCCCTCTTTTTTGAAAATTAGATTTATAATCATTTCGACTTCATTTTCACTATTTTTTTCACTGCGAATCTTTTCTACATGAAGACCTTCCCTATCTTCGCGCTGTTCCTTATTTTTCATTTTATCCCCCCCCCCCCCCCCCCCCCCCCCCCCCCCCTTCTACCTCCCTCGTCTGTCTTGCCCTCCTTCAATCCTTACCTTTCTTTCCTTCCGACTTTTTTTTTTTTCCCCTTCCTGTCTTATCTTTCCGCCCATCGCATTTTCCTTTGTTCCTGTCTGCCTCCTTCCTGTCTTTCAAACATGCCATCTGGCTTTTTCATAACCCCTGTCCGCTTTCTCGTCCGTGCTTATCTTTCTGCACTGCTTGCGCATTTTTCACGCATTCCTTCCAACCTTCGTGACCTTTGCCGCATTTCTTCCCAACTGCTGTATCATTTCGTCTTGCCTGCTTTTCCTCCTTCATCCTTCGGAACTCCTTCACGAAGCGCATTATGGCATTCCAGAGTATTCGCCGCTGTTGAATTATATTTCATCATCATCTCTGTTCTTGTTCGTGTTCATTCTTGTCATTCCTCCTCTCTTCGTTCTCCCTGTCTTTGTTTCGTTGTTGTTTTTTTCCTCTTCCTCCCCCCCCCCTTTTTTTTTTTTGTCTTGTGTGTGTGTGTGTGTGTGTGTGTGTGTGTGTGTGTGTGTGTGTGTGTGTGTGTGAAGTTGATGTTTTCGCCGTAACGTCCTGATCTGCGACAGACTCGGTGTCGTTGCCAAGCCTATTCAGACGGCGCTAAGCCGTCGTCATCTGCCTGATGCCATTGACTTGTCTTCCTTCTCGTCTTTTTGTCGCTGTCTTGTCCTCGGCGTCACCATCGCCGTGTTATCTTCATATCGTTGCCGATTGTGCTGTAA
>JADBJO010000254.1:245000-247500 GCA_016801955.1 Conus betulinus | reverse complement strand
TGATTCAGAAGGAAATGTTTTTAGCATCCGTTTTGAAACCAAAGCTCACTCATCGTTTGAGAGAACTTGAGAGAACGGAATCTTCCAGAAGAGTGAACATATTGTGCGGTTTTCTGTTTGTCTGGTTGTTGTTGTTTTTTTTGTCTGTTGAAAAGAATTGATGATAAAACGCATAAAAAACCTCTTCCGATATCTTTGTTAAGAAAAATGAATATACTGTTCAGTTTGAAAAACTTTTCAAAGCCGTTACATGTTAGACAAACTGTTTGTTTGTGTGATTTCCCCCAGAAGGAATCGCTTTTAAAGACTTGTTTGCTGAGGAAAATATTGTGCATTGGTAGCATTTTGTTGAGAGGAAAACCTGTCTGAATTGTCAGTTGAAATTGTGATGAACGTGGGTAAAGTTTGTTTCTTGGGGGAAAAAAAAAAAAATCTTTTCAGAGTCAGTCGATTAAGAAAACATATAAAAGTTTTTAGTTTTTTTTCTCTCTCCTTCATATTAAATGAAAGGAAAACGAAGTGCTTAATAGTTTTTTAAACAGTCGTTCCAGACTTTTTCTTTAAAACACGTTTCACATTACACGGGAACTTCTTTTTCACTCTGTGGGTAGTTACAGTGCCAGAAAAAAGCTCTCACTTGTTGTTTTTCTCCTTTGTCGACGCCCTCTGCCCGTCAGCAGCTCGGCTGCAGGATTGGGCTTCACCCATATTCCGCGTCATCCCATCAACCCGTGCTTCCAGTGACAGATAAGTGAACCCGTGGACAAAGAAGTAATGAAGCATCATACAGACTACCAACTAATCCTGGGGCTATGGCCTAAATGGAACCGACTGGACATGCAACTTTTCAAGAGGACGTCATTGCAAAGTGATTGCCCAGGAAACATAGGACATGTCAGATACAGTGCAGTAGATCATCCGCATGACGTCTTGAGTCCTGATGGTTAGGGTGAATACGGCCTTGAGTGATTTGCTGAGACGAATGAACAACTGAATGTCATCTCGCTCTCTCCCTCCCTCCCTCCCTCCCTCCCTCTCTCTCTCTCTCTCTCTCTCTCTCTCTCTCTCTCTCTCTCTCTGTGTCTGGCCGTCCTTCTGTCTGTCTGTCTGTCTGACTCTCTCACTTACACACACACACACACACACACACACACACACACCAAACAGTGCACACGCGCTTGTCCATGTCGATGTACGCATGTGATTTCTTGGTCTCTTGCTTAACTCTGTGTTCACTTCAGTGTGGCAAGGTGCCACAGCAAGGCTCAGCAGCACCAAATCAGGCCGTACCAAATGAATGGGTCTGTACACACACTGGAGGAGGAGAACACTGTCACAGGTTGAAACAACAGCAGATTTCCTTCCTTCCATTCATTCATTCTTTCTTTGTTTTTAGAGAATTGCTGCAGACGTGAAGTTTTACCTTGGAATTGGGTGGCTTAAAAAACAGGGGGGGGGGGGGGGGGGGGGGGGGGGGGGGGGAAAAAAACCAAATTTGCCCTGGGCAATATTATATACTGACTATCAATAACCGAAAGGGCATAAAAAATAGCTGTAACGTTTGTTCTCCTGTCTTTTGAAGCGTATGGTCGGTCTTGAGTGTGCATGTGCATCGGAAAACCAAACCATGTACGGGGTCGGGTGGGAAGGAGAGAAGAGAAGGAAGGGGGCGGGGTAAGAGAGGGACGAGAGGTTGGGGGACAGGGTGGTGTGTATGCACAGAGTGGGTGGGTGGGTGGGGGGGGGGGGGGGGGGGGGGGCTGGGCTGTCTGCATGGCCGGGTCTGGCTGGACTGTCTGCCGGGTTGTCCAGCGCTCTGCTGCCATCCTTCAGTGACTGCTTTGACTTGCAGATAAATGCTGCGTTCTGAATGCAGTACACGGGGAAGAAAAATACTGGGAGGCAAAAGGAACAAATGCGCAAAACAGAAGGGAAGGGAAAGGGAGTGGGGGGAGTGGGGATGAGGTACATGGGGGGGGGGGGGGTTAAAGGTACCGGCAGATGGTATGGTTGAAGAGGACAAGTCAACGGAAGCAAATGGTGGTGGTAAGAACAAAGATGAATGTTGTGCATTTACATGCTTTTTGTTCAAACACATGTTCTCAATTAAGCTCCTGTCAGATGTTGAACATTCAGTTGAATGTGTATCTGGTCACACGTACACAGAGCATTCAGTTGGATTTATATTGGGTCACACGTTGATGAAAATTGGTTTACACGTCTTCAGGAAAAAAATTGGAGGGGGGGGGGGGGGGGGGGGGGGGGGGTTATTGAAAAGTGGTTTGCATACAGTCAGAAAGAAAGGAAGGAGAGAGGAGGAGGAGCTGGTGAAGATCTGCGAGGTTTGAAAGTTGATTTTTATATATTAATTTTTTTTTTGGAAGGCCCAGTTTACAATCTCACAACAGAGTACAGAACTATTCTTTCTCCGTATTGTTTTCTCCTTTGCATTTCACACACACACACACACACACACACACACACACACACACACACACAC
>JADBJO010000254.1:232500-240000 GCA_016801955.1 Conus betulinus | reverse complement strand
TTTGTTCGTTGAGACAGTTTGTACTGTTATGTTTCATTCCTGGCGATATTTCGTCTTCATGGAAGCATGCTTTTGCATGACACACACATACGCAGGCGCGCTCGACACACTCGCACACACGCAGGCATACACACACACACACACGCATACGCGCGCGCGCGCGCGCGCGCGCGCGCGCGCATGCATGCATGCATACATACATACATACATACATATTATATACATACATATATACAGAGAGACGCGAGCATGCACAGAGAGGGAAGGGAGGGAGGAAGGGGAAGAAAGAGGGGAGGATCTCACCGGTTAGAAAGTGTGTGTGTGTGTGTGTGTGTGTGTGTGTGTGTGTGTGTGTGTGTGTGTGTGTAAATGTAGTAATTGTCGGGCAGCCCGCCTAGGAGTCTAGCATATGCACATTTCGTCTGGACGGTCAAACGAATGTGCCCGCTGGCCATCGCATGTACACAAGAGTATACATCATGTACGTGCACACACATAACTCGCTTCCTTCAGGCCTGTGGCTCCCACCCCTCTCCAAATTGGTTTTTAAGGAGGCGTGACTCTGTGTGGTGTGTGTGTGTGTGTGTGTGTGTGTGTGTGTGTGTGTGTGTGGGCGTGCCGGCGCTTGTGTGTGTGGTATGTGCGTGCGCAAATGCTTGTGCATGATGAATATGTAATGCTCAGCCGATGGTTTCTACACCAATGGGGTTTAATGCACTGCTGATCCGTTTTCTCCACTGATGTATGTTGGAGCCGTCCTTGACGATATTGATGTTCATTGCAATTCAGATGATAATGCCGACACTGACGAGGGCGTTGAGGAAGGCGAGCTGAAGCGTTGTGACTGAAGGCCGGATCTCACGGAGGGGTTGTTTGGCCTGATGCTTACAAGGAACAGTGTCTGTCTGGATCCATGTCTTGACCGTGCCATCGTTTGATAGACGCTGGGTAGCAGTTCTGTCTGCCAAACCGTAAGAACAGCAGTATGATTATGGAAAAAAAAAAAAAAAAGATGATCTCATGCTGCTTATCAAACCATGAGGACAGCAGTGTATGACAACTGAGAGGATTCCGCGCAACTTTCCAATCTGTAAGAGAGGCAGCATATAAACATAGGGAGAATTACACACAAGTTACAGACTGTTAGAAAATAAGGAAGATTTGAAACGATTTTATTAACCGTCAGAATGATAGCAAATGAAAACTGGGAGGATTTCAAACAGCTTACTCAAATGTCAGAATGGCTGTGTGAGAAAATTTTGAAGATTTCACATATCTTGCCGAACAGTGAGAGAGAGATTTCACATATATCTTGCCAGACAGTGGGAACATCGTTATATAAAAACTGGGAGGATTTCACTGTGAGAACGACAGTGTATAAAAAATTGATAGAATTTCATACAACTTACTTAACTGTGAGAACGGCAGTGAATAAGAATTGGGAGGATTTCACACAACTTAAAGCGTATAAAGATTAGGATTTCTCACAACTTACTTAACTGTGAGAACAGCAGTGAAAAAAAAAAAAAAATGGAGGATTTCATACACTTGCTTAACTTGTCAGAACAGCAGTATATGAAAATTGGGACGCTTTCCAAATTTGAAAACCTCAAGAACAGCAGTATATAAAATATATAGGGGAGTTTTCTCACAACGTACAACGCGTAACAACGGCAGTACTGGAAAATCGAGATGAGTTCACACAGTTTATGAACTGTGAGAACAGTAGCATAGAAATGATCAAAACGGGACAATTTACGTAACACACCAAGCAGTCAGAACAGCTGTATTGGAAATTGACTGAAATCTGGCAACATTGCAAACAGAAAAATAGTAAACACAAAACAAAGGGAAACGACATGAAATTATTGCTGCACAACCTTGTCTCTTTGCTGCGATTTAGGGGGTACTGGATGCTGTAAATTGTATGAATGTTTGCTTGTGGTGTTGACCTGAGGAGGAGGATAAGCGACGACCCAGCGGGGCATCGTGATCAGTGGATTGTGAAACTCGGTAAGCTCGTTGACTTGGTTTCTTTTATGTTTTGGGGTTGTTTGTGTGTGTGTGTGTTTTCAGTCAGCAAGCTGTCTGACGTTTCTTGTTTGTTCACGCCTGGCAAGTGTTTTGATCAGGTGCTGAATTTTGTGCTCGATTTTCTGATACCTGACAGTTGCTGTGGACAGCTGCTACCACACAGGAAGGTGCAAACTCTCGTCTGATAGTTGGGAGTTGAACATGTTTATAGGCAAGACGCCGAACAGCGAAAGTGATCGGTCAGTCTGAGCCAAAGCGAAAAGATCGTGCGCAGTGAAGAAGAAGGAGGCTTACAAGTTTTTGTTAGAGATGTGCCAGGGGCATGAAATTCAAATTCGGTTACGGTAAGAACTCAAAGGCAGTTGAAGCCAAGACGTACGAATTCGTCCTTGCTTTCAAAGTTTGTATCAGATAGGAACAATGGATATTTTGGGCTTGGGAAGATACATGAGGGGGAAAATGTCGGCCCGTTTTAAGTGTGGGGAGGTCACAAGTCTGGAGCGTTCCTTTGATATCGCCACATCAAGTCAAGTCAAGTCAAGTAAAACTTTATTATCTCGATTTGAGAAAAGAGAGAGAGAGAGAGAGAGAGAGAGAGAGAGAGAGAGAGAGAGAGAGAGAGAGAGAGAGAGAGAGAGAGAGAGAGAGAGAGATTTGTCGGCTGTGACCTAGGATTTTTTATTTGTTTAAATAAGTATAATCCTTTAAGTGACTGTTTTGCCATTGTAAAAGTCATTTTTAAAGCAAAAACAAATGACAACAGAAACAGTTTTCACCTGGTCTTACCGCTGCCCCTCTGTTTTCCTCCTCCCTCCCCTCCTCACTCTTCACAGTGCGGAAATATGGTACATCACAATACATGTGCATACATCCCTAACACCACTGACGGTCGAAGCAGAGAGAGAGTATTTGGAGCATAATTTGTATATGAAGTCATCATGGTACTTGATTTAATAAATCAAGGCAGTGGATCCATGGAGTCCTCCTCAGGTCCTTTCTGTCGGGGACGGAGTTCGCGGCGAAAGCTTCTTACACGCACGTGCAGGTACGTTTTGCCGTGTCGTCGTCCCGGTAGGTCAGCGGCGCGTTATGTCGCCGTCTTGTTACGTCACCGACCTGTTATGTCGCCCGGCGGCCATGTTTAACGGTGTCGTTCCTTCGTGAAGAGACACATTTCTCATCGGATCACTACGGTGAGCAACAACACTACCGTGAGGAAATACAAACTCACGGGAAAACACCCAAAGAAGAAATACTTTCTCCAGTCAAAATGATGATGGCAGATATACCCTAAAAGAAGAAAGGAGACCCCCCCCCCCTCCTCCCCGCCCAATGGAGGTCGTCGCTTCACATTTTTTCTATCTTACATTGATCATCCAGAATCGTAAATAAACCAACCAAGAAAGAGAAGGAAGGAAACCACACAGGGCTGATTTCATGGTGTTGCTCCCACTGACTTCTTAAGACTGGCAGCAAAAAAGAAGAAAGAATCAGGAAAGATAATGATCTTAATTTGGGGGTCTTACAAACTATTCATTTGATTGAAACATAAAAACGATAATATCATTATGATAAGTTCTAAAGTTATTTGCGGGGGAAAAATATATATGTAAAGACATGGTTACTATGAGAACATTTCAAACAAGCCTGTTCTGTGTTTACTATGAGGAACTTGACCCTTGCATGAAGTAACGTGGATAGCGGCATAGGGGGCCGGCGACTTCGCGGGCCGGGGACTTTGCGGGTACCTCCCTAGGCGGGAAGGTTTCGTATTTGTGCAGGCAGGAGTAAGACAAAATAACACCACCTCAACGACTGTGACGCCCGAAGGTTATACAAAGGACTTTGTTGAGGACATTATCAAGATTGTTGAAGTACACCCATGCAACCGTGAAGCGCCCCCATGTAGTCGGCCAAAAGTGAAGATTGAAAAGTGGACAGCTGTCGTGTATATATTTTTAGGAAATAGCCCCCCCCCCCCCTCCCCCCCTTTTTTTAACACGTTGCTAAAGACTTGGTGATCCGCGATTGGAGTTGCATACGAATTAATTGAAGGGACATGACAGTTCGTCAAACGTGTGTGGCCCTCCGTGGTAAATGCACTTGCGCAGCACGTGTGTAAAAGCAAGGGAGCTTTGGGGATCGGGTGGAGGGCGAGAAAGACCAACATCGGCTGGTTTTAGAGAAACGATAGCGCAGATGACTTGGCAGGCCATGGAGGACTTCTAGTTCAGTGCAGTATTGTGAAGTTTTGTAGCATGGAGATTTCTTTTTCGTGTGATAGTGTCGTATATAGGTAGTGATTGTCACGTTATGAGGATAGCGGGGGTGACAGCCTGTCGGGGTTTTTTCTTTTTTTTTTTTTTTCTCTCTCCGTCTTTTTCTTTCTTTCTTTTTTTCCCCCTCATTCTTTTGAACTGGAAGGAGATTGCCGTAGCAGCTGCATTTCATTACAAGGTTCGTTATCAAAAGTCATATGAAGGAATGGTGTATAAACTTATAAACGACTGTTCGTAAGATAACAGAAATTCATGACCAGATCTTTGTCTCTCATCTGTGCCCCTAGCAGTATTTTTCAGAGTAAGTCATTCGTCTCTCTCTCTCTCTCTCTCTCTCTCTCTCTCTCTCTCTCTCTCTCTCTCTCTCTCTGCATGCGTGCTCCCGTGCGTGGTGTGTGTGTGTGTGTGTGTGTGTGTGTGTGTGTGTGTGTGTGTGTGTGTGTGTGTACGCGCACGACTTGACAAGGCTATGTGGATCAGGCTGTGGGAAATGAGATGACTGCAGTGCTCGCTATGCTGTGACTGATGACCTTGCTTTGCATTCTCATTCACCGTCGCCTGTCGACATGTCCTGTGTTTTGGGAACCTGTCGACGGTTGGAGGACAAGTGGGGGAGAGGAGAAGGAAGGGGGCAGGGGTGGGAGCAGAAGCAGTCAGTAGGATTGGAGAGAGGCTCCAGATTAGTTCTTTGGCAAGTGACCTTAGAGGAAATGATGTGAAAAGATGCCTCGGCTTGTTTGATGATTTCATCGTTCGTGAATCACGTCTGAACTACAGGTGGTTTGAAGTCAGCCAGTCAGTTGAATCACGTCTGAAACTACAGGTGGTTTGAAGTCCGCCAGTCAGTTGAATCACGTCTGAACTACAGGTGGTTTGAAGTCAGCCAGTCAGTTGAATCACGTCTGAACTACAGGTGGTTTGAAGTCCGCCAGTCAGTTGAATCACGTCTGAACTACAGGTGGTTTGAAGTCAGCCAGTCAGTTGAACCACGTCTGAACTACAGGTGGTTTGAAGTCCGCCAGTCAGTTGAATCATGTCTGAGCTGAAGGTAGTTTCAAGTCAGCCTGTCAGTCATTGAATGAGTGATGTAGTCAAGCGATCGGCAAACCAGTGTGAGCCAGGTAGGTCAGGCACTCTTCTGCTTGATTTCTGACGGTGCTCATTTTCCGCAAGGGATTGATAAACCATCTCTCAACCAACCCTATAAACCATCACTCATTTTCCGTAAGGGATTGATAAACCATCACTCAAACAACCATATAAAACCATCACTCATTTTCCGTAAGGGATTGGTAAACCATCTCTCAAACAACCCATATAAACCATCACTCAACAAACCACTTCGTCGCAACTTTAACAGCTACGCCGCCTCCCCGTCCCCCCCCCCCACCCACCCCCCCCCCCCCCACCCCCCACCCCCCCCAAAAAAAAAAAAGAAGAAGAAAAAAAATTTGATTGCTTGTCAGCGCGGTGCGTGATCAAGGAAACATTTTGCTTATTATATTTGGTTTTGTATCAGTATTACAAATACACACACAGGTCCCCCCCACCCCACCCCTCCCTCTCTGCCAACCACCCCGTTCCTGTCTTACCACCCTTCCACCCCTCCGCCCTAAAAGTTCACCCCCTACCTGTCGTCCATCCCCCACTGGCTGGCGCAACCACAGAACTGAGCAGTGACACAAACGTCCGAAAGGAACGATAAAGGGGCATGGGGGCAGGGAGGAGGAGAAATAAAGATTCTGCCATCCTGTTGGAGGCTGTTTTCTCTCCGCATTCCTTCAGATCAACCCATTGAGAAGTTTGAGAGAGAGAGAGAGAGAGAGAGAGAGGAGCGAGGAGGGAGGAGAGAGAGAGAGAGAGGAGGGGGGGAGAGGGGGGGGGGGGGGGGGGGGGGCCGTTGTCGTAGACATTGGACCTACAGTCAACCTTGTCCGATATGAAGAAGATCCTGGCGCAGCCGCCTTATTGTCTTGAAGTTGCCTTGCAGACAGACAGACAGACAGACAGAAAGACAGACATCTAAGGTAGACAGGTCCGAAAGAAACGCACTGCGCCACAGTGCTACACTGGCGCTCTAAGTAATAACATGACCCAGGAAAAGGGAAGTGCTTGTCTAATTAATGTAAAGAGTGAGTGGGGCGAGCCTTGGAGCGCACGAGGCGTCAGGACGGGGATAAGTCGCCTTGCCATGTGTCTGACCAGTGTACCCATACTCCTTTGAGTGTGTTGACATTGTCACGTTCTCTTTTACAGCATCGGCGCTTTTTACCAAAAAAGAGGGTTATACAAACTTAATGTTCTTGCAAGGAAGAAACAAAAGTTGACAGCAGGATTCGTGGTAAAATTTAAAAAAAAAAATGATAACGTTTATAAAAACCTTTTGGTGGTAGTTGAATCCGTTGGAGAGGAAACTGACGTTTCAAGCCACAGGCCCGTTGCCAAAGTGAAGCCACAGGCCCGTTGTCAAAGTGAAGAGAAGAGCTGAAGACCATGTGAGAATTTATTTTTTTTTTTCATAAAAATGTTCTTCCTTTGAGTGAGTAAGTTTTGTACATCGTTCTTATAGTATTGAAACAGCAATCACACTCAATACAATAATTATAGTTCCCAAAATGCAGATAACGAAAGTTTTGTTTTGTCTGTTTTGAAAATTAGTTTGAATTGGGTTTGAGAAACTAGCCTCCGAACATTACATGATGAGATATTAAAAAAAGGGGGTATTTGTCTTAGGACGTTTCAAAATTATCCCCCCCCTCCCCCATATATATATATATATATATATATATATATATATATATATATATATATATATATATATATATATGTGTGTGTGTGTGTGTGTGTGTGTGTGTGTGTGTGTGTGTGTGTGTGTGTCGTTCTTCTGTTTAACGTCTGTTCCCTTTGAGTGATATTAGACGTGAATGAATGAAGAGAATGACTGAAGGAATGAATGATTAAGTGAAAAAGCATATATGTTATATATAAAAGGTCTTTGTATGTGAGTGTAAACGTGTATGTATCTGTATATGTATCTAAACAAAACCAAAAAAAAAAGGATAAAATGAACAGAATATATAGGTTAACATATCACAATAAAACAAAAATCCATCACTGTCTGAACTTAAGAGTGAAGGAGTAAAATGCAGGCCATCATCATATAACGCACTATGAACTAACACAAAAC
>JADBJO010000254.1:227500-230000 GCA_016801955.1 Conus betulinus | reverse complement strand
GAGGGGGAGGGGGGAGAGAGGGGGGGAGAGGGAGAGAGAGAGAGGGGGGGGGGGGAGAGAGAGGGGGGGGGGCAAGGGGTGAGGGGTACAGTAAGGTTTGTGATAGGTGTGTGTGTGTGTGTGTGTGTGTGTGAGAGAGAGAGAGAGAGAGGGGGGGGGGGGGGGGGGGGGGGGGTTGGGACAAGGGGTGAGGGTACAGTAAGGTTTGTGATAGGGGTGTGTGTGTGTGTGTGCGTGTGTGTGCGTGTGTGTGTGTGTGTGTGTGTGTAACTTGACCATGTTTTCCCTCGGCATTTTATGTGAAATTGATCATTGAAAGATTATTAATAAATTAAACAACATCCATTGAAAGAAACCCCGTGTGTGTGTGTGTGTGTGTGTGTGTGTGTGTGTGTGTGTGTGTGCGCGCGCGATGGAAATGTTTGCTGGACAGTGAAACCACCAGATAGATATCTTCCAAATAACATCTCGGTTTAAGAAAAAAAATCTGGACCATTTCACTCCTTGTTAGCGAACAGAAAGAGTCTGAAACTTTGTCTAAAAGCCCAGTTTTCCAGAAATTCAGTTGACAGTTGGATTATTTTGCTGTTTAGTGCAAACTAACGTTATACTTAGCTGACAGTTGGAGTATTTTGCTGTTTGGCGCAACCTATCGTTAAGCTTAGTTTATAGTTGAAGTATTTTGCTGTTGGGCGCGTACTAACTTCGTGCATAGTTGATAGTAGGAGTATTTTGCTGTTAGCGCAAACTAAGGTCATGCTCTGGAAGTTCTTTCTTTATTTTTCTCTCCTCCTCCTTCTTCCCATGGGGACGGGGGTGGATGCCTCCCGTCCATAAACCCCATCCTTTTTTCTGTCTCTGCCTAATGCCTACCCCCCCCCCCCCCCCCCCCCCCCTTTCACTCTCTGTCTGCTCCATGAGGTTATTGACTGTGCACAGACTGCATGCCTGTAAATTTTGCCTTCATTTTGATGTGTCACTTCCTCGATTCATTGTTTTCATCTCTAAACACCAACACCACCACCACTGACGACCATCGTCTCTCCTCAAAAGTATCACTACAGCTGTTACCACCTCCACTAGCAGCAGCAACAACGACGAGGTGATTCATCTTTTGAGGCAAAGGTACTGTGGCCCTGGTTCTTTTGGTGTCTGGGCCTACGGTTTGGACTGATCGACCTGTGTGGGGAAACTCGATTGCCGGGGGGGGGGGGGGGGGGGGGGAGGGGGGGCAGGATGACCGCAGCGTTCGAAGATGACGTGGAGAACACTCCTTAGCTTTCCAGTCTGGGATGCTCATCATGTCTTACACCGTGGAGTACAATGAATTGCGCTGCAGTGGACGGGTGTTCAGATACACACATGCTGAAAGTTGAAAAGCCCCCAGACACACTGCAGATCTGAGACGTAAAGTTGTCAAGTGCTGGCTCCTTTGCTGACAAAAAGGTCGTCCACGTCAAATATTTACGTTCTTCTGCTCTGGTGCAGAGTGGAAATAATTTTTCCTGTATTTAGTCCAGTTGTATTACTAATTATTATCACTGTTATCAATGTCATTTTTGTTTCTTTCACATATGGCATACGTTTTGACGCATGGGAGAGGGGAACGGGTAGAAGATAGCGCAGAGGACTTGCGGAAATGAGAACGATCAATCCCTGTGGTTTGAGTCTGGAACGTGTGTGTGTGTGTGTGTGTGTGTGTGTGTGTGTGTGTGTGTGAGGGAGAGAGAGGGTGGAGGGGGTGTGTTTGCTCGCGAGCGCGCGCGCGCGCGAGAGAGAGAGGAGAGAGGGGGGGGGGGGGGAGGAAGGTGTGTGTGTGTGTGTGTGGCGCGCGCATATGTTTGTGTGCTGGTTCGTATGTAACCGACGTGGTGGCATGGAGATTGGCGATGGGCCTGTCATAAGCAAACGAAGGCTGTCTGTGGAATGGAAATGTCAGCTCGAAAAGTCAGAGGTCGAGCGCCACCTGTAGGCTGTTGGGGGGGAGGGTTGAGAGAGAGAGAGAGAGAGAGAGAGAGAGAGAGAGAGAGATGGATGGAAACACCGCAGGTTGTTTGGAATCGAACCCTCTTCGAACGCCATCCGTCACCTTCCTCTTCCCCCATTCTCTTCGTCTCGTTCCCTTGACCCCATTCCATCAAGCTGAATCAGCGCATGGCGTGCTGGCATCTGCGCTGAGAGTGTGGAGTGTTAAGTGTTGACACACAAAACCTCTCAGCCCGCCATTTTTACGGGAAAGGACAGATGGCGAGATGGCACGGCTGTATGGGCTTTGAACATCTTTTTTTTTTTTTGTCCTCTCTATCTCTCTCTCTCTCTTGCATTTTTTTTTTTTCATCGGTAGGGACTTAAGGTGACGTCACTGCGCATTGAGCGTGATTCCCTAGTAAACACAGCGCGGGTTGTCCTGGTTGTTCTAGTGCGCGCCTGCTCTCTTTGGTGCACCAGTCAGTGAAGGTGTTTGGAGAACGGGTTTATTTCCCCCAGGTGTTGGGGCAAA
>JADBJO010000254.1:205000-210000 GCA_016801955.1 Conus betulinus | reverse complement strand
CTATGATGGACATGAATTGTGAGCAGTGTTTATCTGCGGGACAGCTTTATCTGGAAAGAACACCAGGCTTTGTGTACCATAGCTAATTACTCAGGTCTCTCTGATAAAATGCTGTCCTGCCTGTCAGTCAATCAGACAGTCTCTCTGTCTGTCTGTCTGTCTGTCTCTTTCTCTCTCTCATTCTCTCTCCCTCCCCGTCCTACCACTTCCATCCTCTCTCCCTCTCTTTCTTTCTCTCTCTCCCCCTCACTCTGTCTTTCTCTCTGTCCCTCCCCCCCTCTTTCACCCTCTCCTTGCCACTCCCATATACATATCTGTAAGACAGTCTGTCTGCCAGTCTCTCTGTCTGGACTGTCAGCCTGTCCTTGCATTTGCTTCCTCTCCCGGTTATTGCTCTTTGTCTCTCACACAATCTTTGGGTGTGTGTGTGTGTGTGTGTGTGTGTGTGTGTGTGTGTGTGTGTGTGTGTGTGTGTGTGTGTGAGTTTGTCTGTCTGTCTGTCTCTGGTACTCCTGCACTCCTTCCCTCCCCCACCCTCATCCCATCTCTCTTCCCTATTCTCAGTCTCTTAATGTCTCTCTCTCTCTTTCTGTCTCTCTCTTTCTCATTCTTAGTCTCTCCATGTCTAAGGATTTGTTTATGCTTGTGTGTGTGTTCAAACGCTTGCGTTCATGCTTTTGTGTGTGTGTGTGTGTGTGTGTGTGTGTGTGTGTGTGTGTGTGTGTGTGTGCATATTTGTTTCATGTGCTTGTGCAAAGAACTGTATTTGGAGTAATTGACAGATGGCTATGTTTCTGAATGGTCATTATAGTAGAGAGACAGCAGCATTGTGGAGTGAGCCTGTGGACTCAGTTGGCAGAGTGGCAAGCTATTACAGTTAGTCACAGTTGCAAGTTTGATTACACAGGCATTAGAAAATAGCAGTCATAGAGCTGCCATCTTAAAGGTGCTCTTTTCAGAATGCTGTTTTCTTGGCGGCGTCAGCATAGCAGAAACAACAAACTCCCCCTTCTCCCCTCTTTCAAACTCCCCCCCTTTCCCTCCATCTATCTCAGCATCCTTGCCACTCTTCTGGGATGATTGTTCCCATGATTTACACACACATAAAGAAGAAACAGAGAAAATTGCTTATAAACAACTACTACCATTCAACATTATCATCATCATACCTTCTTCGTCTTCCTCCTCCTCCTCCTCCTTCACAAAGACAAAAGCAGCAACAACAGCAACAGCAGCATCAATAACAACAACAACATCATTATGCTGGCTGGCTAAGGGCAAGAGGATGAGGCGTTGTGAGGTGGGTGGGTTTTTGCATGCCAGTGGCCCAGGTACTTGGGTTACACAGCCAGCCCTCTCCAGAATCGATCCGCCCCATCCATCCTTCGCTCCTTCCACCCTTCCTTCCTCCCTTTCATGCTGATGTTGATGGCAGCTAGCAAGCTCAGGACAAGATTAGTGCATCATCAGCACAGTGGTCTAGGCACCATTGAAGCAGAGCAGTGCATCAGTTATCACCGATTTCATTTGACAGTTTTTTTCTTTATCATTCTTTCTCTCTTTCTTTGGTTGAGTCAAGATTTAGAAATGAAGTTGTTCAGAGCCTGGGTGATTAGGGAGGCTGTTATCAAGATTGAGTAAAAAAAAAAAAGGGGGGGGGGGGGGAGGTAGACAGAGAGGGTGAAAGCATAGCAAAAGGAAGAAAGAGAGAGAGAGAGAGAGAGAGAGAGAGAGAGAGAGAGAGAGAGAGGTGATTCACATAATAAGAATTGTCCCATGATGAAGTTAAGAAATGCGAAAGAATTCAGGATGCATCTCATCCTGCCAGTTTGTTGGTCAGGGAGTCTGTCTGCCTGTCTCTGTCTCAGCCCACCCCATACCCACACTCAACGTGGACCTAGGCAGAATTAGTTTCAGATTGGTCTTTCAGTTTCAGGGATGAAGTGACTTAGCATGTGCATTTAACCTTGGATTTTGACTTGTGCACAGTTCTCTCTGATATGCTTCCAGAGTGGGCTGGACAGTGAAGAACATTTCTGGATTCAGTGTATGTGTTACACTTAACTTCTGTCTTCAGCAGTACGCACTCATGACCCTGCCTGGAAAATCTGCTATGTGCATGCCTGTGTGTGTGTGTGTGTGTGTGTGTGTGTGTTGCCTGCTGAGTTTGGTTTTGATAGACCATGTCTGCTCCCCCCAAAACAAGTCAGTACACATAGGCACTGTCCTCAGTGACCCTGGAGGGCGATGCAGACATCGTCACCTGTCATGAAATGACATTATCTTCAAGGACATTCTCATTTTAAACTTTTCCTCATGCAAGCAGTTTTAATGAAAGCTCAGGATCCACGTGGTGACATGGGAGAATTCATGGTGCTGCTGTAGTATTTTTTAATAGAGGCTGGGGGTCCTGGTGTGTGTGTGTGTGTGTGTGTGTGTGTGTGTGTGTGTGTGTGTGCTGTGCTGTGCTGTGCTGTGCTGTGTTGTGTTGTGTTGTGTTGTAAGTGAGGGAGGGAGCTGGAGGTGGGTGGGGCAGTGTTTTTTTTTTTTTTTTTTTTTTTTTTATTAAATACTCCGTTAGCATTGTGTGTGTGTGTGTGTGTGTGTGTGTGTGTGTGTGTGTGTGTGTGTGTGTGTGTGTGTGTGCTGTGCTGTGCTGTGCTGTGCTGTGCTGTGTTGTGTTGTGTTGTAAGTGAGTGAGGAGCAGGTGAGGGAGGGAGCTGGAGTGGGTGGGGCAGTGTTTTTTTTTTTTTTTTTTTTTTTTTTTTATTAAATACTCTGTTAGCATTGTGTGTGTGTGTGTGTGTGTGTGTGTGTGTGTGTGTATGCAAGTAAGAGTATGTTTGCGTGTGTAAGCTCACATGCACATGTGTAGTGCATGAGTGTTCTAATGTGTGTGCACATAGGTATGTGTGCTTATGCATGCGTGTATGCATGCACAGATGTGAAGGAAATGAGACAGGCAGAGAGAGAGAGAGAGAGAGAGAGATCTCCAAGGTTAATTCAGGTTGAATGACCACTTCTACATCAGGTGATAAGGCAGAGGGGGATAACTGTCCCAGGGCATTGGGGGAGAGGGGGGAGAAGACCTTCCAGACATTCTCTTTGATGCCACCAGAGTGAAAACATATTGAGACAGACAGTGAGAACACCAGTGTTTTTGTGGGGCACCCGGGATTGACTGGCAGTTCTCTGAAGGCAAGCTCTGTGCTGAAACCCATTAGATCACCTTGACCCGAAGAGGCTTCAGAAGAGATGAAGATGAGTGTTGCCTCTGGCAGACCAAGACCCCACCCACACCAGTCGGCACTTTCTGTGGTGCCCAGACTCCTCAGCCTGAACAGACTTTACATCATGGTGGTATTGTCTTGTTCCAGTCCATTCTTTTGTTTTCCCCAGTCTTTAGAGGCTTCTTTATCATCACATTGTTATCTTACCATTGTAGTTCACTTTTCCTCTGGTACTCCAGTCTTTATACTTCTTTCTCATCATATCATTATGTGAATGTTCAAATCCACCCTTTCTGTGGTACTCATGTTCTTGATCTTCAAAGACTTCTTTCCCATCACGTTATTATCTTTATCAATGTTCTAGTCTATTCATTCAGTGGTACTCATATTCCTCGATCTTCAGAGACATTTTTCCATCAGATTGTCTTACTGTTGCACTCCACTCTTTCTCTGGCACTCAAAATCTCTCAACCATCACAGGCTTCTTGTGTGTCACATTATCATCCAACTGCTCCAGTTCACTCTTCCTGTGGCACTTGGAACGTTTTAACTGTGAAAGATCTTTTGTGTTTACTGCTATATTTTCCGCTCTAAGGCTTTTGTCTGTGGTACCGTAATTCCTCAGCCTTTGCAGACTTCTTTCTCACTATGTCATCATCTTGACTCTGGTCCATTGTGTGGCATCCGAACTCCTCAGCCTCCACAGACTGTTTTACATCATACTATGATCAGAATATCTTGCAGCTCCAGTCCAGGCCTCTGTTGAGGCATTGCTCCTTGACCTCCTTTCCCATCCTATTATTATCTTAGTCATACATTGGATGTAAGATGAGAGCCAGTGTACTCTATCTTGATAGGCCTTAGGCATATTTTCTTCGCTCCTTGAACTCCTCTCTATCATATACCATCATCTCAGTCATGCATTGGATGTAAGAGGAGAGCCAGTGTATATTCTATCTTGATGGGCATTGGGCATATTTTCTCCGCACCTCGTTTTGCCATTGGCCAAAAGATGAAGTAGTATGTAAGCATCTGCTCCGTGACCTCCTCTCCTATCATACCATCATCTCAGTCATGCATTGGATGTAAGAGGAGAGCCAGTGTATTCTATCTTGATGGGCATTAGGCATATTTTCTCCGCTCCTTGTTTTGCCATTGGCCAAAAGATAAAGTAGTATATAAGCAAATGTATTCGTCTATTTTGAGGATGGAATGTATTCAGGCTTGACAAGCATATTTACCATGCTTTCGTGGTCACTGAAAAAAACAAAAAAAAAACCCAAAGTAGAAGGGAGTAGAAAGAGGGAGGTGTGTGTGTGTGTGTGTTTGGGGGGGTGGGGGGGGGGGGTGGGGGGGAGAGTGTGGAAAGGAGGGGTGTAGGAACATGAAACTGTTGTGGGTGTGGGGGAGGGGGGTTTGCAGGTCAAAAGCTGAGCAGTCTTCTGTTTGCTGGTGGTGGACGTGTGGTTAGTAGTTTGGGCCGACTGGTGAAGGTGACTAAGCCTTTTTTTTTTTTTTGAAGAAGGGTAGCTCAAACATTTGTGGGAGGAGGAAGGAGGAGGGAGGTTGTGGCCGGGCAGGGTCTTACAACAACCGAAAGCAAACAGTGCACTAGTAGCCTTGTACCTGTTAGCTTGCTTCTCGGGCTTAGCATGAAGAGGTGTGTGTGTGTGCCTGTTCTTTTCCAAAGAACTTCTGGTTCACTTGCCCCACTCTGTCTGTCTGTCTTTGTCTGTTTGTCTCCCTGTCTGTCTGTCTGTCTGTCTGTCT